>PYAF01000348.1:1479816-1495122 GCA_007407185.1 Glycine tomentella
CCCCCCCCCCCCCCCCCCCCCAAAAAAAAAAAAAAACAAAGCAAGAACAGGAAACAAGAAGCTGTTCTTGAAGATGGAGAAGAGACCAAACAGATAACAGAGGGATAGAATCCCTAAAGCTTACAACCAAAATCACAGAATAAACAGACTTTGCAGAGTTTTGAAGCTAGTGACAAAACAGCAGAAAAAAAACACTACTAGAATAAACGAATACAAAGAAATAACAATTTCTTCTAGCTTCTTCTTCAGCCTTGTCGCTTGCTGAATGCCTCACATGGCTTCAAACCCCTTCTTCAATCACGAAAGGAGAACGTAGGGTCCCGAAGCTTCTGTAATCTTCACTCTGCCAACAAAGCTCTGTTCCAAGCAGCAGTCAAGGGGTCTTCAGTCGGCCAAACCAAATCTGAGAGAAGAACCCAGCAGAAAGGGCTTTCCAACTCGCGACAAAACCCAGGGGAGCGGGAATCGGGGATGCGATAAAACCCAGCCGCAGGAATCTTCCACGAGCCTTACTCTTCACAAACGCTTTTCAAAAGAAGGTTCTGGAAGCCTCCAGCCTAGGGCTGTCGTCACTAGTTGAGGAATCACCGCCACTACATATCTCAAGCTGGGCAATCCTCAAAGCGACTGTTCCTTTCACAAAGGTCCTACGAAAATTCAAAATGGAATAGCTGGGAAACCCGAAAGCTTTGGTGAGTGAGTGGACCGCCATCGATAGCCACAATCCACGCGTCACCCTCCCATACGGACCCCACACCATTCACTCCACTATTCCACTAAAACCCAAGCCGAGAACGGAAAAGAGGAATTTGAAGCGCCACCCAATCACGAAACGGGAGAAGTCAAATGGAAGTGAATGCTTAACAAACGTGTCTGAGCCCCACCCCGGTAGAAAAAATCCACAGGGAGCACCCAAGGAGGTGGGGAGGTGACAAACCCTAGCAGACCTTCTCTCACTAACTTCTCTCTAGAACGTACATTAACTAATTGTTATTATTAATTTAATATAAGAGTGTGACTATTAAGGTCTAATAACAATGACTAAGACTGAGGAGTGTTGCATAAAAGAGAAAAGGAATGGAGGGAGAGCGTAGTAGAATAAAGCAAAAGCGAAGGTCTTTCTCATACACGGATCCCCATGGAATGCGGTAAGGATGCCTAGCATTGCTTGCTGGAACACATTCTTTTTGTTTAGTTTAAAGGAACTTGCTTTGTTCCCTTTAGAAATGTGTCCACCGAGACACCCCTTATATACATTACATACACACCAACACACTTACACAAGAGAGAGAGAGAGAGAGAGAGAGAGAGAGAGAGAGAGAGAGTTTTATAGATGATGCAGTTTCTTGGAGGACCTAGATAGATTTTTTTACATTGTTTGTTAGATTTGGCCCAGTCAGTTCTGCAACCAAGACAAAAATTATTTATTTAGCAAAATCTAAAGGAAAAAAAAATTGGTCTATATGGTGGTGTGGGGATGCTAGATAGTGGATATGGTTTCCCAATGATTAGTATTTGAGTAGATAGATATATTTCCCTTCTTTGGTGAAGGAGTGAGTGAGTGATTTGTTAAGAGAGAAAAATGAAGGGTATGGAAAATGATGACACTGTTGACCTTAATAATCAAAACAACAACTGGTTGGGTTTCTCACTCTCTCCTCAAATGAATAATAATATAGGAGTTTTTGCACACACACAACCTTCCTCTGCTGCTGCTGAAGTGGTTCCTACAAGCTTTTACCACACTACTCCACTTAGTAGCTATGGTTTCTACTATGGACTTGAAGCGGAAAATGTTGGATTGTATTCAGCTTTGCCTATCATGCCCCTCAAATCTGATGGCTCTCTCTATGGAATGGAAGCTTTGAGCAGGTCACAAGCACAAGGTTAGTTAGTCCAATTTTTTTATTTTTTTTTGCTATATTGTGTCTTGTTTTGGCAGACCTTCTTTTTTGTGTGTGTGTGCACTATATACTATTGTTGAGCCTCTTGACCACTGTGTTTTTAATTTTTATCTATTTTTGTGAAGCAATGGCTATTACTTCAACACCAAAACTGGAGAACTTCTCAGGTGGGGAAGCAATGGGGACCCCTCATCATCACTATGAATGTAGTGCCACAGAAACAATGCCTCTGAGCTTAGACAGTGTTTTTTACAACCAACCCTCACGCCGTGACCAAAATAATAACCAAACTTACCAAAACCATGTCCAACACATTAGCACTCAACAACAACAGCAACAAGAACTTCAAGCATATTACTCTACCTTGAGAAACCATGATTTGATGTTAGAAGGGTCCAAGCAAAGCCAAACTTCAGACAACAACAACAAAAATCTTCAGGTTCAAAACATGGGTGATGGTGCTGTTTCCGTTCCTGTTGCTGGCCTTAAGAGTTGGGGAGTGAGGAACTTCCAAGCTAGCCATGCACATGAGTCAACGATGATTGTTCCTCATCATGTGGAGGAAAATGGTGGTGAATCAGGGTCCATTGGATCAATGGCTTATGGTGACTTGCAATCTTTGAGCTTATCCATGAGTCCTAGCTCTCAGTCTAGCTGCGTCACAAGTTCACACCGTGCTTCATCTGCTGTCATTGATTCTGTTGCCATGGATACAAAGAAGAGGAGACCTGAAAAGGTTGACCAGAAGCAAATTGTTCATAGGAAGTCCATTGACACCTTTGGACAAAGAACCTCTCAATATAGAGGTGTAACAAGGTTAGTTAGTTCTCTTCTGCTTATTAACATCACATTAATATGTTTATGCATTTTGAAACAACAATAAGCTAAAGCTATAATAATATAGTTCAGTAAGTTGTTTGTGACTTTGTTCACTTGATTTGCTTAAGATTTTGTGTCATGGTTTTCATGGCTTCATGCATGAGCATCTTTACTTAATTAACATCACATTAATACGTTCAAGTATTTTAAAACAATAAAGCTATAATATGTAGTTCAGTTGTTTATGACTTTGTTCACTTGATTTGCTTAAGATTCTGTGTCATGGTTCATGGATGAGCAATGAGCATCCTCCAACACATTTAACTGTTCATCACCCTTTTTGAGTTTTGTATTTTATGATTTTCTAAAGGGTGTTTGTGTATTAGGCATAGGTGGACTGGAAGATATGAAGCTCATCTTTGGGACAACAGCTGCAAGAAAGAGGGGCAAAGCAGGAAAGGAAGACAAGGTATTAAGAAAGGGACTATATTCTCAATCACTTTTTCTTTTGTTTTTTCTCTTGTGCATTTTTTTGGTCAAACATATCTATCTATTGGAGATCGACTGTTTCCTTTGTAGCAAATATCTGCTTTTTTTTAGTCACCACTCACTATTCTTTTTTGGTTTTATGTTTTGCTTTGGGGGAATGCCACCGAAATATACGATGAATCTCAGTTTATTTAGGTAAGGTTTCTTATAAGACCTTAATATCTTTTAGTTTTTAAAATTCAGGTTGAAATTCTCAGAGCTTAGATTAACCAGACAGTTAAAGATAGATATCATTAAATAAAATGCTTATGACGTTAACAAAAGTGGAAAATTGATGTTTATTCAAGTCATTCCAAACTTTTGATTTTAGGGGGTTATGATATGGAAGAAAAAGCTGCGAGAGCTTATGATCTAGCTGCACTCAAGTATTGGGGACCCTCCACTCACATAAACTTTCCTGTAATAACTAATAATTTATTTCTCTTTTCTCTTCCATGTTTCCACAGCTCAAGTTTCAGTAACTGTGACTAAAATAATAATCTTATGTAACAGTTGGAAAATTATCACAATGAACTTATGGAAATGAAGAACATGACTAGACAAGAATATGTTTCTCATTTGAGAAGGTAAAATCCTTGTTGCTATATATTTATCATTTGGAAATCAAATAGTCAACAACTATTTTCCTTAATCATAACATCTATCACTTTTGTTCATTCAGAAAAAGCAGTGGATTCTCAAGAGGGGCTTCCATGTACAGAGGAGTAACAAGGTCTCATAGGCCAACAACCACTCAGTATATAATTACAATTTGATTAATAATATACTAATATTTTTTATATCTGAAAATGAAATTTCTAAAGTTTTTCAAACTTGGTTCATTTGGTAGCAGACACCACCAACATGGAAGGTGGCAAGCTCGAATTGGTAGAGTGGCTGGAAACAAAGATCTATATCTTGGAACCTTCAGTGAGTTCTTTCATACTAATTGGAATAACTGTTCTCGTTACTTTTCTATTCTGAATGTACTTTTTTTTTTTTTTACCTTATTTGCATGCACCAATGTGTTCATGTATCAATAACCGTGTTTCCCCATACTAGGTAGTGACAGAGATGGTGCTTTATGACTTTGACAACATAATCTTTGGTACTCATCTTTTCAATCACGATAAAGTTGATCATGCATGAGCCACTTTAATATTTGTAGATGATTGTTAGTCCTGGAGAGTCAGCTTTTACTAAGTATAATACATAATATTAATTTTGAATCTAAATTTGTCACTTAAAAAAAATCTTATCCAATGTTTGTAGCATAGAAAACATCTGAACTCATGTTTTTTTACCAAATAGTACATTTTCAATGTGTCTGCCCCCCCAAAAAAATGATCCAGTGTTTTATACCAAAGAGAACAAAAAAAAAAAAAAAAAGATCCAATATTGGCACAACAAGCTCATCATTAGTCTTATGAAATTAAACTCTAGGTACACAAGAGGAAGCAGCTGAAGCCTATGACATTGCTGCCATAAAATTCCGAGGAGCAAATGCTGTAACCAACTTTGACATAACAAGATATGATGTTGAGAAAATCATGACAAGCAGCAACCTTCTTAGCAGTGAGCTCGCTAGGCGCAACCGAGAGACGACGGACAATGGAACTCAGTACATTGATCAAAATCACAATAAGCCTTCTGCATATGAGGACACTCAAGAAGCTGCTATTCTGATGCATCAGAAGAGCTGTGAGAGCCAAAATGATCAGTGGAAGGTGGTTCTCTACCAACAATCCTCTCAGCAACTTGAGCAGAATATTCCACCAAGAATTGAGAGTGACAGAACTAACCAGTCCTTCTCAATGGCTTTGGAAAACATGTTTCATCAAGAAGTAGAGGAATCAAGTAAGGTGAGAACACGTGTGTCAAATCCTTCTTCATTGGCCACAAGTTTGAGCAGCTCAAGAGAATGTAGCCCTGATAGGACAAGCTTGCCAATGCTCTCTGAAATGCCTTCAACTGCATCAAAACTATTGGCTACTAATCCAAATAACGTGAATTCTTGGGACCCTTCACCCCATTTGAGGCCAGCACTTACTTTGCCTCAAATGCCAGTTTTTGCAGCTTGGACAGATGCATAGTTTCATAGTTTCATAGCTTAATGGTCCTTTTAATTTTTTGTTCACTCAAGTAAAATTTCAATCTTTTTTATTGTCTTTTTTGCATGCATGGACAACATGAGAGGAAAGGGGTTGGTAGCTAGTAAAATTGAGGGTCGAAATATTATTATCACTATCAGCAAGTTTAATTTAAACTTTCAAATATTTACATTTTCAACATTTTACTAGTAAAGAACTCCTGAATTTTCATTTTAATTTTCATATCCTTGTAGCCAGATTTTGTCAATTCAATGATAGAAACGGACGAGAAGGGCTATGAAAAGGTTATGATTGAGAGGGTGAAATTATTAAGGCAATATGGGGGGAGACACCATTCAATATTCATCATGAGTTCCAACATTGCTGGTCCTCCTATGTACAGAACCCAGCTCAGAATGTGTCCAAATTAAGCAGAACTGGGCCTTGAGATATATATGAATAATGAATTTTAATTTTAACACCCTTTGACCGTAATGATCCTCTTGATCACGTCATTGCTACTGATTCTCCACGTCCAGGGTCATCATCATTACTTGCACTTTTTTTTTTTATTGATATGCTTTGTCTAAAGGAAGCAGATATTCCCCTTACCTAATTCAAACAAAAGGCAGTGGGTGCAAAATTAGATTCCCTCAGAATGACTTTATGTGATTTGATTGATGACTTAATGGGCATATATCGTATTGCAATTTGTCTGCTGCCTGAAGGAAAGCCACATAGTTGGAAAAACTTTTTACGTATTTTCTTTTATTATATTATTATAAGCACTCTAATGATAATATTGGCCCTTAAAAGCAACCTTGCCTATCTTAAGTGATGAAGCTCACTCGGCATGGGTACGTTCACACTTTAGTTACTGTTTTTATTTATTTTTTCCCCTACTCTAGTGCCCATGATTTATGTTAACATATGTCACGAGGGAAGAAAATAGCATGTAATTGATCCCTAAGACCATTTTTTGTTTGCTTATATTCCCGCTTGAGATTCAAACACTGAACAAGAAATTACATTGTTTAAAGTAATATATACATCTTAAAGGAAGCTATTATTTGGAAGTTATTATTTGGTTTTAAAAAATGAGAGCATAGGAGGAAATCCAATACTATTAGGCATGAAGTAAATGACATGTTTGAATTGTTAATAGAGACTCACTCAAAACAATATTGTGCATACCTAAACTGCAAATAATTTTACTTACTCGCAATTACTTAGCTAGTCATTGAGAAGTTTGAACACTAAAAAATCGCAGATTTTCCTGAAAAAGATTGTCCACCAAACAAGATTTTAGTGGTGTTTGGAGAATTAAACATGCATCTATAGAAAATATGAGAGTTAAGTATTTTTAGTAACACCAAATACTATTTATAAAATAGTCCTCTTCATTTTAAAATATCGTTGTTATGAGAGTTAAACTGTTAAAGTGTAGTCATCATCATTTTTTAAAGTAACAAACTATGAAATAAAAAATGAATGATAATTTGAAATGGTGGGAGTAATCGAAAAGCATGCATATATAGATCTCTAACATGATTAATATTTCGTCATCCCCTCATGAATCATTGATAACGACTATCGAATCGCTATAAAATAAATAAAACTAGGATAATTCTATAATATAGGAATAACCTAGGTTGACTCAGAGATACAATCAATTTGGTTCCAACTTCAATTCACTGATAAACAACAAGAAGACTTTCATCAAATGGTCACTAAGTAAAAAAAATTGCAAAAAGACACAAACAGAAAAACACTAATTGTTAAAAGGTAGATATATATAAATTGGAATAATAATTTCTAATTCATTTCATTCATTCATCCGTTCTCATTCATATATTTTTTCTCAATGAGGTTCTTATATATAAGAGCAGTTCAACAATCTCCTAATAATACGGACTAATAACAAATTGGTCTAATTTTAATTCTTATTTAAATATAATAATAAAAAATTGTAACAACCTAACAAATCCTAATAATAATTTAAATTTTAAAATACACAATTCAACACTCCCCTCAAGTTGGTGCATGAATATCAGTCATGCCCAACATGCTAATTGTTTCTTCAAACACTCTTCTAAGAATGACTTTGATCAACAAGGTTCAAGAGGTGTTTCAGGATAGTCCATAGCATCTACTTCGGTTATGTGAGGTAAAAAGAAAATTGAGATAAGGGAAGATATTAAGAACAATAACATGTTCATGTCAATAGAATTCAGGGATGGTCTGTGAAGGATTCAGAACAATACAACGAGCTTCATATCAATGACCTTCAAATGGAATATGTGCATGGAGGTTGCAATACTAATGAACGAGAAGGATTCAAAATGGATTTATGTTATGCCATTTATGTTATTTTTTGGAAGAAGATTAAGATACGAGCAAGGATTCAAGTCGAGACCGAAGATGCGAAGGTTGTGAGGAGAAATAAAAGTGAAATATATATATATATATATATATATATATATATTGATACGGGAAGAAAAAAAAAAGATGAAAGTTTGAGAACATGAGAAAGAAAAACTCTTATGACAGTGAAAGATAATTTTTTTCATAGAGGAAACCATGACTCTCATTCATGGAGGGAACCATGGTTCTTTTATGGAGGATCTCATGATTTTTTCATGGAGGATACCATGACTCTCATTCATGGAGGGAACCATAGCTCTGATACCATGTTAAAAAGTAGATATACATAAATTGAAATAATAATTCCTAATTTGTTTCATTCATTCATATTCAAGAATATCAATCCAATTCACCAAATCAAGCAATGTGAATTATCAAGTTCTCAGATAATGATCATATTATGAAGGTTCATTCAATGTTATTAGAAGCAGTTCAATCGAATTAACTCTTAAATTAATTGAAATCACAAACCAGATTGAAATATCATCCAAACAATCTGGGATTAAAATTCAAAATTAGAAAATGAATTCATAACCTAACCGTTTTTAATCCTAAACACATTCATAATCATGAAAATCAAAGAAATGATTGAAGAAGAAAATGAACATTCACACAAATTGAAATATAAAACCAGAACTCAAATTCTTCTTGCTTGGACTAGATCTTTGAATTGATTGATTGTTTAGTCTTCCATGATCATCATCAATGGAAAAGCCACAAAATTTGTGTAAGAAAGTAAAAGAACAAAGATGAAAGAAAGAAGAAAAATAAAGAACAATTGAGAGAAAAGATTTTAATTATGAATACTTACACAATAAACTAGAAATTTTGTTTTTACAAAATGAAGTAACTCACTAACTAACTAACTACACTAATTAATATATAATGATTGCCCATAAGGAAGGGCTGGACTATAATTAGGCTCATTTAATATAACTAATTATGCTAATTATACCAATCAAAGTCTAAACTCACAGTCTAAAGCTCAAGTGCAGAGATCCCAACTTCTAAACCTAAAATGACTCTTAAACCGATAGAATTGACCCAAACTTATATTTGACAATATTGTAGCTCTTTTTCTTAGTTTTACAAGAACTACTCATACGCTCTATTTAGAATTATATAGAATCATCTAGATCCTTCACAAAGAAAATAGATCAAATAATCACAAAATCTAAAAAATAAATAACAATTATCAATTAAGTTTAATTATTTATCTAAAATAAATTAAAACAAGAAAATAATAATCCAAAAGAAGTCAAATAAATTAAAAAAATAAAAAAAAATATTAAACTAAAAATATTCAATCAACAACTTAACAACTTACAAGTTAGAATAATATTGAGTGTAAGTTTACATGGACAGTGATTGGGATGCCAAAAGTCATTGGTTAAGAGATTATGCATACACACTTACTTTCTTTTCTTTTATTTCAGTAGTATATTCTATACACTGCACACTTATCCACGCCTCTCAGTATACCATCTCACGTACTGTTCTTCTGAAAAGCTTGTATAACGTATAATTACTGAAAAATTATTGGCATGACAAGGAAATCATAAGTATCCAATTGATCACGCGTACATATACATATATATATATATATATATATATATTATATAATGTGTCAATGTGAATACATAATGTGAAGACTACACCTCCACATTTTTGGTGAAAAATATTATATAGACGGTTAACAAAGGACCCTTTTGCCTTTAATTAAGTGGGCGTGCCCTCCCAAATTTAAAAAAGAAAAAGTTAGCATATGGTAGCAAAATACCCTTACAAAACAACCATATAAAAGAGAAGCATGCTGACGGCAAAATCAACGTGGACAGAATCAGGAGAGTGACACATTATTATGAAGTCAAAAAAGATCAGCCATGCAGAAGAATATTGTAGAGGCATATTTGCAATGTGTACGGCTTCATCAAAGAAAGAGTTTCAAAAAAGTTATATATATATATATATATATGTCTTGTCCAAGATATTTTGTGCATAGATATATTGCAGTGGCTTAATTCAACTTTCACCTCTTCTGTGCCTTCGTGGATCCTGCATTTTTGTGCTGATTAATTATATCACCGGATTTGATATCATTGGAAATTAAAGGGACTTTTAACTTTTGTGTTCGTTGCATATAGCTGTAATATCAGCAAATTTAATCATCTGGCCTTAAGCCTAGCATTAGGGAAAAAGTTAGCATTATATAGTCAACACATGTCCTAAGCAATGATACAAAGAAGTCAAAATTAAAATATATAAAAATATAAGATTGTGGTTATTATTATCCAGCTTTGATTATTTGCAGCCAAAGTATTATCATCATTGAAGGCTAACATATTATCAAAACGTTGAAATTGCAACACATAATTTCTGGCATACAGAAGCAACAAACGATACATATATATAATATTGCTCCTATCATTTCAAAATATTTTATCCATGTTTTGTGTAATTTACTTCAATTCATGTAAATGGTTCGCAATTTCCTGTCTATTTTATTAATCCTCCAATAAAAAATAAAGTATAAAAAATCTAAAAATGTAAAAAGCTCTGCTTTTATAATTCCTTAACCTTTTTTTCTCCCTTGTTGTTGGCATGCATGTGTCCTCAGTTAGCCAGTAGTACCACCTAATAACACATGGGTTAAATAAAGTTCATGAATGGTACGGTAGTTGCTTCATGCATATTACAAATCAGAACTAAAAATCATGACTGAATCGGGAATGATGGTGAAATTATAAATAAATAAATCTTAGTCGTTTTATGACAGCATATTGGCAGATAAACCTACGCACATCTGCATTAATTGCCATTTTCTTCCATCTAATGATGATGTACAAGATTGCAATAAGTAACTCTAAAGTCAATTTGGGCTTTTGAGTCGATTAGTCCGTATACTTTTATACTATCAACCACTCTAATCACCCAATATTGCTTCCGTTCTGCTTTTACAGCTATTAAAGATATTGAATAAAAAAACAGAAAATGAAATTGCTTCGTCTTTAAATATAAACTTCTTTTAGTTAATTCACACTTTTATGAAAGTTGGTTAATATAATTAGTTACATTAAACTTGTTAATAATATGTATTATTTTATCAAAAATACCATTGAAAATATTAGGATTCTTAATCTTTCTCTTTCCTTTTAATTACTTTTTCACCTAATTAATTAATATATGTTTGTCTTCTTATCCAGTCCTTAAAAAAGAAATAATGCATTTTCCTTTTTAATGCATAGCATTTATTGTAAAGTAAATAAAAATATTTGGATCAAAAAATAATTAATGTAAATAACGATTTGAAAAGAATTTTATAAAAAAAAACGATAAAAAAAAATTGAAAAAAAATATTATATTTAACAGCGGAGGAGGTAGTATAAAACATTTATAATGATTTTTTCTTAAAGACAAAAAGTAATTTGTCTTCACTGTTCTATTTGAAAAAAAAAAAAAAAGAAAAAGAAAAAACTCAAACTCTACCTATAAACTAGAGGGCTATTTCCCTCCTAATTGATTTCTTGTCCAACGATTCACTACTTCTCAGGAGATGAGATCCATGGAAACAGAATCTTAATATCGAGCCCAATATTGTTCAGCTGGACTAGACCAAGTCACAGTAAATTAACCCAACTGTAGGATGTTGCTTCCTGCACTTTTATTATTACTTTTTGCTGCACCCTATTGTATTCTAGAAAGTCCATTCTAAAATGCAATGTAATTATGGAATGCAATGCCTTTTGGATTGAACTTTTCGGAATGCAATGGGATGCAGCATGAAAAAGTTTTAGCCGAAGTTGTAATGTGCCCATAAAAACCCAAAATAGGTTCATGTATGTTGATCTTAGAGCACATTGCTTTCTTTTAATCTATAACTATATAGATAAAAGAAATAAAATGTTTTGGTATAATTATATTCATAAATTACTATTTTATCTTTATAACTACCTTTATAAATCTCCTACTATTTTTTTATTTAAAATAAATATGAAAAAAATAATTAAACACGAAATGCCTATTTTCCCCAAGTATAAAAAATTTGTTTCACTAAAGTTTGTCACCCTTTCTTTGAAAGGAAAAATGTGTTTTTTATACTAAATAAATTTATTTTTAGTTAAACTAACTTATACACTAGTCAAACTAATTTATAAGTTAATCAAATGACTTTTTTTTACAGAAAGTGAATCAAATGACTTAATTACACACAGAAAATTTATTATATTTCTTAGTTATTTATATGACACATGGTTCAGAGTCATTTCATCTATTAGAATTTAATAGATGAAACAGAATATGATTAAACCTTTCTTGGTGATATCCTCTTCGTAATGCTACTACATTTTCCATGAGAGAGAATTATCAACAGACTGTATTTGTAGCAGTACTGTAATGCTAATATACCAAAAAAGACTGCTTTATAAATAATTTATACTTAGAATACACTAATTTATTTTGGTGTGACACCATAAAAGCCAATGAGGAGCTCGTAGGTGAAGCATTGCGACGTGAAAATACAAACTTGTCTGAAAATATGCTAAAAATTTAGCAAACACAAACAAATGGTGCAATTCATTTTTCCAAAAGAAAATGTCATGGTTGTTCACATCCACATGAGTCTAGTGCTTTACTAGGTTAAGATGCTGGGAGACAACAAATCCACATGCATGGAAACTTGTCTGAACCTTAATCTATCTTGATGCAACAACTTAATTAGGTGGTATGCTCTCAATATCCAACGTCTACCTTGTTTATTTGTGTTTCATAACGCCACTATAAACCTCACTGCTTTACTTAGGTTCAATTGTAACACTTATTTAAAAAAATTTACAATTTCTATTATTTTAAAAAATTTAATTTATTTTAAATTATTTATTACTTAGAAAAAGATAATTAAGTTTAAGTAAGATAATAAAATATTATAGTGTGAGAAAATAATATATACTCAAATCAATTCTTATTTACTTAAAACTAAAATATTTAATAACTTTCTTAATTCTTACATAAAATATTGAATGACAATATTTAAAATGAAAATATATTTATTTATCAATAATCTTATTAAAGCATACTATTCTTAAGAATTGTTCTTGGTGTAACATCACTGTCATTCAACATAGCAAGATCAAAAGTAATTAAACTTTGCAACCATAAAAGATGGCAGTGTTGGTATGAAACTTCTGAAAATTGTGGCCACCTGACCAACAACACGTTCACTATTCGGCTATTTTCTCGCATATAAATTGTACATGAAGAGTATTATACTTAATACACTTATTTTCTGTGACACATTTTTTTATTAAGAATTATTAAAAACTAAAAAAATAGAGCTCATTTAATAAGAAGTGAAACTCATACAATTTTATTTTTTTTTAATAAATTTTAGTTAATAATAAAAAAACGTACTAAAAATTGTTTTTTTTTTATAAAAAGAATATTTTAAAAAAAGAGTTACAATGTGTTGTCAACATTTTTCAATATACATTTCTTCTGTGTAACTCTTATTTTTCATTAGGATTAATTGTATTTTTTGGTCCCCAAGTATCTCAATTAATTATATGATTTTTTTATCATCTTAAGTTTCATGCATGAACAAATTGGATCGTCAAGTATTGTAATTTTGTATATTTTTTTGTCTCTATTAAATATTTAATGAATTTTATTGACTTGAAATTAACAAATGACATCATGCAAAAATAAAAATAAAAAGTTATCAAAGTGGTCCAAGAAGGATTCAAATCCCATCTAAGGTTCTAACAACAACTCTTAACCACAAAACTATGCATTCCTTTGATATATGTATGAAAATTTTAATATATCATGTATGAACGGAGAAGAAAATTGTACATATATAACTTTTTTTTTTTACTAAATTGTACATATATTTGTTACTACTAAATAAACAATATATTTATTACATATATTAGTAGTATTAATTAATAATTAATACTATATATTATTAGTACGTAGTAGTAGTAGTATATATTAATAGATGAAATATTCATAATTTAATAAATATAATTTATTCAAAATACGATATAAATATATGAATATTTGATACAAATTACTAGGTTAATAAAAAAACACAAACAATACTTTTTTTTTAAGAACACAAACAATACCTAGAAGAAGACAAAGTAGAAGAAAGTAGTATAAAGGAAAGAAATGGAGAAATTAATGCTAGAAAAAAATAGAAGAGCTCTCTGCATTAATTTTTCAAAACTCAATACCATTTCTTCTTTTTAACATAAAAACCCCCATTGTTTTAGAGGGAAAAAACATTTCTTCTTTAGTATGTTGGCAAATAAGAAAGGATAACTTCCTTTGAAAAAATAACAGTCGGGTAATTGAATGGCCAATAAAGCCATTTGAATTAAAACCAAAGTGCCATTTAAAAAGTTTCCGACAGAATAAAGCATTTTGTAACTTAAATTGTTAGTAGGAGTTATAAATTAATCAACATAAACGTTTGGATTAAAAAGGAATTAGTTGCCATTATTTGTACACATAATAATCCTCAATAGTGTTAATATATACAATGAGAAAGATAACAATATTCATCTCACAAAAAAGAAAGAAAAGAATTCAAAAGTAAAATATTTTTAAAATGACTTTTTACTTCTATCAATATTTTCTCTTGCAAAATTTATTTGTTACTTTGGTTCTGGCTCTAGGTAATTGGAAGAAAGAAACTAGCTTTATTTATCTATTTTTCAACATATTATTCACATGGAAAAATGATAATTTGTATTATTTCTTGGGTTATTTATTAAAAAAAACTACAAAATTTTATATATAGTTCCATATAAATTTTATGCTAAAATTTCACAGAACAAAATCAAGGATTTTTCTTCATATATAAAATGGTGAACTTTGTTCTTGTAGAACCAACACTGGGCGATATTTCAAGCACTAATTCCAAATGCTTTGGGCTTGGGCACTGCGGACTCATTGAAACATGCAAGCCATTTTGTTTTAAAAAGGGTTTCCATATCAGCTACTGTGTTAAACGTGTTTGTTGTTGTAAGAGATCGAATTAAATTGTATCTATGATTATTTTATAAAACTACAATAAACTTTATTTATTGTGTTAAAGATAAAACACTTACATCTGAAAAAATGGAAGTATGAAATGTTATATCTTCTTCTTTGTTGTACATGAGCAGTCTTATTTTATTTTGAAAAGGACTAATTTCTTACTAATGGTAGAGGAATTTTTATAAAACACCCAAGTTGTAAGACATTTTTGCATTGACATTCAATCATAAATTATTATTTAAATTATTTTAAGATAATTATTTTAAAAGTTAATAAATTTATTATATATTATGAATTGTAATTCGATAATTATATAAAACTTTTTACACTATAAATGTGTAATTCTTTTTTCTCATATAATAAAAATATAAATTAATAAATATAATTATTCTTTTTTTGAGAGAAAATATAATTATTATTCTATTTAAAATTACTATTTTTATCTTTAAATGTAAGGCTCTTTTTTCAATTATATTTTTTCATTTTTATAAGATACTTTTCAA
>PYAF01000348.1:1495222-1512261 GCA_007407185.1 Glycine tomentella
GTTTTAGTCTTGTTTATTTTATTTTTGTTGTTAAAGGACTTTAGATAACTATTCAAAATATTTTTTTACTTTTCAAAAGCGCTTTAAGACAAAAAAATAAAACAAACACATTTATAAAAATTAAAACATTTGTTTTTGTAAAGGAAAAAATAAATAAAAAATGTTAAATTACATAAATAAAAAATATATTTAAGTCTTTAGGTGAATTTATTTAAACTTATTTCTTGAAAAAAAATTATTTTAATAAAATAAATAATTTTCTATTTTCTTAATATATATATATATATATATACATATATATATATATATATATATATCTTGTTCCGCATATTTTGAAAAGTAAATTTAATCTACTTATTAAAAAATGTTTTTTATTTTTATTTTTATTTTTGAGTTTAAACAAACAGCCCTTTTATATCATTAATATACTAATTGTAATGCCGCGTTGTAGTAGAATAGAATGAGAACTGAGAGTAGTGCGGTATGCCGGTGAGATCTGTTGTTTAAGTTAGTGCTGTAATGTCATGTATTGCTATCTCATAGATTTAGATCTAAAATCTCCCTTCTTCATTGCTGAGCGCGGTTAAGCTTATGTTATGAATGCGTTCTAATTAAGGTATTTCCATTTCCAATTTCACCTTCTCTTCATTTTCATTTCTTCAATTCCATTCCTTCCATTATCGTCGATCATGGTTTGTTTTGCATTGCAGACACAATAATGACAAGGAAACAAGCAAGTTCCACGAGACGTGGCGGTCTTTCAGGGGTCTTGCATTCCAAATCCAAATCTTCTCCTCTACTCTCCATATCCCTTGTCCTCTTTGTAATTTCACTCTCTCTCTCTCTGTGTTTGTAATAATACAATACAATTGTGTAGATTAACAATTTTTTATTTTTATTGAAAATCTCAGGGAGCCATCCTTCTCATCCTTTATGCTTGTAGCGGGTCAGGTAACAAGCTTTTTTTAATGTTACGGGTTGTTTCTCTTTAATGGCTAGTTTCTATATTCGTAAAAATGGGGGGGGGGGGGGGGGGGGGGGGGGGGGGGGGGGGGGGGGGGGGGGGGGGGGGGGGGTGAGTGGGTGGCAATCAATGGATAATTTTAATACGTTATCAGCATAAAAAGTTGTTACACAAGTGGTTCGACACTTGGGTCCCTTAACCAAGGTTTGGGTTCGATCCCTTACTTGTGCATGGAGTCACAACTGGAGTACCACTTTACCCCAAAATGGGCCGACGTAGGAGGAGAGGATTAGTTGGGTGCCCAAATAAGAAGCTCCATATACCTCCGGTTTGACCAAAAAAATAGTAATTATTATAAAAATTGACAATTTTCAGTTATACGGCAATATGTGATTGGATTACAATGAAAAAAAGCTAATACCTTTACACTATCAGTGTATTCTAATTAAACTCATTTCTTACCCCATTTTTATGAATATACTAAACTACCCGAAATGTAAGTAACTTATTGTACTAATGTTTATGGTCTGGTTAATCTTATATTTTTAAGTGGACAGGTATATTGGGAGGAAGAAAGGATGTGTTTAGCAGGGTTGAAGGTAAGAATGTCACCTTGTCTTCAGAATGCTACTGGGACTACGTTGTTTAAAATTATTGGTTGCTTTTTGCTGTTTTGTTTTTAGTAGCCATAAGGCTTGATTAGAAGCACTAGAATTTCTTTGCAAGGAATGTTAAGGGGAAGCACTGCTAATACATTACAAATTGGAACAAGTTCCACGCATCGGGAAATTGTTTTAGGAAACAATTGCAAAATAATATGATGATTAGCAATACTCTAACAAGTTCCATATCGTTAAATCAGGATGCACCTAGGGAACATGGAAAATTTTCATGATATGAAGTTATAAACCCTGTGAGTTGAGGGCTCTGGTTGCTAGAGCAGCTCCTCATCGTGTTGATTATAGAAACTGCTATCATTTTTAGTACCCTTGTATGATTTCTCCATCAATATTTAGCACCCATTTACATAGGGAGGAACTTGCCCCTGATTTTGGGTTTTATATTAGTGTAGATGATAGTCTTCTGAGTATCTAATCATATAAATTAGATATTAGTTATGGTATAAAAGGCTCCCTTGGTTTGTTCTTAGCAGCCCCTTCCAAATTGTTCGTTTTTATTCCCTAAAGAGAGGAAATTATTCAGACAGCAAGGAAGGCTTTATTGACAATCTCTGTCATAGTAATAATCCCTTACAAGTTACAACTGCTGATGCAGCTGCAGCTGAGTTGACTGAAAAAGTTTTAAGAGGGTCGCTTTATTTCTACCTTAGCAGTTGTGCATAATTTGTGCTGGAATTATTGTATAAATAGTATTTCTCTAAGACAAGTTTGCTGTAAAGTTTAAAGTCAGAGAGAAGGTTTATAATCAGAGAGATACATTAACATGAGAATGGAGGATGACTAGAGGCTTATTAGATTTAGAAAAACAAAAGTCTATTGTATAATCAGAAATTTGAACATATTTTTCCTTATAATTTGCAATAAGTCAACTCCACTTATGTGTGCTTGCATGCATGACCTGTCCTAAGCTAGGAGAAAGGAGGAGGGTCAATTTCAGGTGTTACGAATCGATCGTAAAAAAATCAGTGATTTTTATGAGATGAACCTTTATGATGTTGAATTTGCAATAAGTACAATTGTCTTGCATATTGAAAAATTTCAGTACCATAAACTCTGCAGTAAGATGCCTTTTATTTTGATCACTTTCAAATGATGACATCTTTGCTTTTCTGGTCTTTCCCTTCCCCAAATATAATTATTTTATTTTTTCAAATTAATAGCATCCTTGAAAAAAATCTGCCTTGTATATTTCCTCTGTGCCACTGTGAAATAGAATGAACAGACTTGTCTTTTTTTAACTTGGCTTTTTTTTTTCATACCTCACCTATTATACTTTTTTACTAATCCTTGTCAAAACAGGTCAAACTGCAGTTTGATTAGCAAAAATGAAGTTGTTCTTTCTCACATGCATTTTCTTAGAAAGGCATTCCTTAAACTTTTCGTTAACAAATTTCAAAATTGTTTTATCTTGCAGATGATTTTTCATGCACTTTTGAAGTTCCAAGTGCAATTCCTGTTTTGAAGAATGCATATGGTGGCAGCATGAAAAATGTTTTGCACGTAGGCCCTGAGAGTTGTTCGGTTGTCTCCAAATTTTTAAGAGAAGGGGAAACTGAAGCATGGGGTGTGGAGCCATATGACTTAGACGATGCTGATAGGAACTGCAAGGTTCTTGTGCAGAAAGGCATTGTACGTGTTGCAGATATAAAATTCCCTTTACCATACAGGGTGAAGTCTTTTTCTCATGTTATAGTGTCAGATGCTTTGGATTACCTGTCTCCAAAATATTTAAACAAAACTCTTCCTGAACTAGCAAGGGTATCTGCTGATGGTATTATTATTTTCACAGGTACTTCATTTTGAAATAAATGTAACCTCTCAAACACTGAATGCATATTTTTGCCAACTAATTAAATTTCCATTCAAGAGTATCATTGTTTTCATATGTTTTGGATGTGCTACGTCTTTTCAATGTTTTTAACTTTCTGTTGAGTTTGGTACACCTTAAAAAATAGGTACTACATACTCTTGGGCTAGTTTTATATGCAAAATTGTCTGAAAAAATCATTTCCAATTTTTTTACCTATTACCAAACTGACTCTTGAAGAATAGTATTTTTCTTGATCATGTTATGTCTATTGTACATGGGCTTTGTGTAAGTTTGGTGCTTTCCTGTCTTTTTCAGGTTACCCAGGCCAACCGAGAGCTAAAATAGCATCATTATCCAAATTTGGCCGTCCGGTGAGTAGCATTCTCTAGCTGGCTAACACCGTTCTAATACCCTTTGCTATTGATTGGACTAAAATTGCTTCTTTTACATGTTCTAAATTGCATTTCATATTTTCATTGATTAAAATCTGATGTCTTCTGATCCATTTTGATTAGATTATTAGATATGTGACTTGGTGTTTAATCTTCATAAATGGGATTTTATCTACTAAATTTATGCTTTGCCATAATTTTGTTTTCTTTTAACAAAAAATTGTTCAGACATAAGCAGATGATGAGTTTCATTTTCAAATTATCTCAAGAATATTGCTCATAAGATGATAAAAATAACATTAGAGCTTGGCAGTTAAGGACTGAATGAAATACCATTTGTCTAACCACTATTGACCCACTAATATTATTGTTAGCATAGTTATTAAAACCGCTTCGGACCGGTCGAACCGGGAACCGGAGGTAGTTCCGGGCCGGCTTGGGTGTGGAACCGGCCATGCAAGTGGCCCGGTTAGACTCGGCAAAAACCGGCCGATTTTCGAAGAATCCGGCAAACCGGACGGGTTTAGGAACCCGGACCGGGTTTGGTCTCGCTTCCTCCTTCACGGCTTCGGATCGGGTTTTGGCCGTCGCTCGCTTCCTCCTTCACGGCTTCGAACCAGGTTATGTCAGCGATGAAGAGATTGAAGCAGCACTGCAGAAGAATTGAAGCAAAACTGCATAAGAAGCAAGAAAATGAAGAGCCTCAACGGAAGAAGCTAGAAAATGAAGAGCCGCAGCAGCAGAAGGAGCGAAAATGAAGAGCCAGCAGCGAAGAGAAGGCTTTTATATGAGAGGATTAGGTTTTATTTTTAATTTGGGCCCATATCCATAATAAATTTACTTTCTGCACCCTTTTATACACCTTTGGCTCTTTTTTTTATAATTAAAAAATGGACTTTCATTTTAATTTAAGTAATTGCTATTTCCATTCTTTTTTTATTAAATACACTTTTCTTATGTTATCAACTTTAATACTTCAATTGTTATTTTAAATTTTTTAATATATTTTTCTTAATCAAATAATATTATTTATAACTTATATATAATATAATTTTAAATTTTTTAATATAGACCGGGCCAATTACTGACCCACCGGTTGGACCACTGACCCCTTGACCCACTACCTTGACCGGGTCAATGACCGGACCGGTTTTTATGACTATGATTGTTAGGATTTAATTTTGAGCTGAGATTTAGTCCCATGTTAAAATTAAAAGTATGGTACTCTGGTGTGTGGTTTATTAGACCTTGAACTTTCTAACTATATAGTGGCTTGCTATTGTTATGTAATGTGATTTTTTAAGGTTCTTATCAATTGGTATTAGAGATTTTCACCATATTTATCGTATGCAAATGAACAGCATAGGTGCTGATGTTGGCATTTCAATGTTAGCTTGGGACTAGTCAAAGGATTAGTGCGTAGCCAGTTCACGTGAATGTGGGGATGTAGATTGTGGTTGAATGTTAGGATCCAATTGTATGGTATGAGACTTGAATCCCACATTTGAAGTATTGGATTGGCCTTGAGCTTTCTCCAACTACAATGACTAGCTTTTGTGGTATGGTTATCCTAAGGTTCTTATCAATTGATATCAAAGCTTTGCAGTGTTTGTTTCGGCCTAGTCAAAGGGAAGACTATGGAGTGTGTTGGATGTTAGGATCCAATTGCAAAGTATGAGACTTAAGTCTCACATTAGAAGTATGGGGTTTTGGCATGAGGTTTATGAGGCTTTAGATTCTCCAACTACATTGGCTAGCTTTTGTGATGTAGTTTTCCTAAGGTTCTTATCAATTTGTTTTAGAGTTTTTCTCCGTGTCTCTCAACTACAAAAGTGGTGACACTGATTATTGCAGTGTTCTCTCAGGAGTAGTCAATGAAATGATAATGGAGTGTGGTGGGATGTTAAGATCCACTTACGAGGTATAAAGACCTAAGTCCTACATTGAAAGTAATAGATTTTGGTGTGAGGTTTATAAGGCCTTGAACTCTCCAATTACAACAACTAGCTTTTATGATGTGATTCTCCCAAAGTTCTTATTGATTATTTTCAATGTGTCTCTTCTGAAGTGAGGGGGATGTTCTTTAGGGAATATAGTGTAGTTAAAATTTTTTATTAGAAAACAACCTACGATTGAGATTTTAACAACTTTATAATTTGTTATTTATGTGCTTCTATTTGATCACAATATTAACCATTGATGTTCTAATCAAAGGTTATAATTGCACTTCATCCTCTAAAGTGTTCTTTTCGCTTTAGAGGAGCCAAGTACTATTATCTTTGAATTTTGGTACCATTTTGCAATGAAAAGGATTTTATAGCAGTTGGACTACGTAACATAATCAACCTTCAACAAAGCACATGCATAATTAACTGGTAATGACAAATGCTAATTGAGCTAGCGGAATACCCGTATAATAATCTTGGTTCATGGTCATTTTTTTTGTCTTTTTTAGCCTAGACCTCAATATAATATTAGGTAAATGCTTCCTGAATTTGAACCTTTGTTTGCCACATCACAAGGCAGCAAATCAACTTTATAGTCTCACGCCAAGGCTCACCTTATAAATGATAGTAATATTGTTTTAGAACACCATTTTCTTATCCTCACTTATATATAAGCAATTAAGCATTCTACTTTATCTGTTAAGGCTAAAATGCGGAGTTCATCTTGGTGGAAACAATTATTCACTGAAACAAGCTTAGAAGAAAATGAAGCTGTTGTCAAGAAGTTTGAGCAAGCTGCGTCGAAGATGTCCTACAAGCCAACTTGCCAAATTTTCCACCTCAATTCATACCATTGATAATTTGATATCTTGGAATTAGATAAATTGATTATTCACCATGTCCAGAATTTTGTATTTTTTTTGTATTCCTATATAAACATGTGAGTATAAATGTCATCAATCAGGCAATTCTGTTTTACCAGACATGGACAAGCATTAAGATATGTTTGCTTACTAAATACACAATCCAGTAAAAAAACACACACACACACACACACACACACACACACAAAATTAGAAGTAATTTAGCTGAATATTGTTGGGTGGCTTAGAGGAGTATTTAACGTTTGCTCAGACTATAAAATATTGAAATCTTTATTATTTGGTGATATCTCACATTCTCACTAGAAAGAAAATAGGAGGATTTATTAAAAACAGGATCCATATCATCTGTAAAATTTAGATTGACTTCATGAATGTGTTAAAAGGACGTTGTTAGCCATATTTTAAAAATAAGATTGATTATTGAACAAGTAAGGGCATTGAGCAGAATAGTCGCTTCCCACGACATTGGACTAATTTCGTGATTTGTAACAAAAGAATCTGAAGCAAAATATTCTATTCATCCCCTATAGTGTATCTCTATTTGACTCTAACTTGTTCCATTCATACTTCCTTAAAGTAAAGGATAAGCCTCTTCTTAAATTAAAAGCTTGATCTAAAGCGCTATATTTATCTAATTTTAAATTAAAGTGAACTAAGTTCACGAAATACTTTAATTTAAATTAGTAATAAGTGTGTTGTGCACTTCAAATATTTTCTCACTTATAAAATACCTATGTCGGCAGGATTTTCTTTTTCTCTTTTCACAAGCAAGTTCGTTGTTCAAAATAATCTTCTCACTTATAAATGATTATTATCATTATTTTATTTTTTTTGGTTTTCCACATATCTCCTCCTTCAGAGGTAATTCTACTGAGACATGGTTAGACACTAAATGTGGACATCTCTTCTAGAGGGAATTCAAAACTTGATTTATCATATTATGAGATACTAATTCCTTTTCACTTGATCCAACCTTGTCGCTAATGATGATTATCATGAATCCAACACTGCATGCATATCAATTCACTCCAATATATCAATTCACTCCAATATTAATCGTTAGTGAGGGACTCAGAAAAGAACAAATCAAAATTGGCTACATGTAGGAGATCCAAGGAATGATGAAGTTGAATGTGGGCCAAAGAATTGAAGAAGACTGCATGCATTCACATCAAAGTTGGGCTATACGCGTACCCTTAGTGGGGCTTCTTCTCTTGTTTGATTTGGACTAGTTCATCAAATAATTGTCCCCCAGAGGTTGCTTTGGAACCAAGTGAGAGAGAGACCCTTTTGAATTTTGATGTTTGATAGGCCAATACTACATGCTATTGTCTTGTTGATATGATAGTTTAAAATCATGACCCACGTGAAGAACGCAATGAGACAACATAGCCATTGGACTCAACAAATCAGACCAAGTCCATTTCATGGTCATTCACTGTTTACTTAATTACGTACCCTTTTGACTTTGTTCTCGTGGCTAAGTCGTGCGAGGAAGAAATGAGATTTAGTCCAAAATCATTCAAGGGATAAGTGTAATATATCTTGCCATCTAATACGAGTTATATAATAAACTTGTATTTGTATTGGACTTTTTGGCATCTGAGTGAATGAATCTTGGACAAATTGACCCAATAAAATCAAATGGTACAGACTTGTTTTTCTTCCTCTTCTTCTTCTATATTTTCATTAATAATTTTAAGTTTTATTTAGTTTCATATTTTAAAGGTTTTGTAAACAGAAAATTAGTGAAAATTATTATTTTGTAAGCACAATTAAAGCTATAGTTAGTTATCTTAATCATTTTAGCTAACCTCCAATAATTTCTTGTGTGTGGATTTTAAGGGGAATACTTTTTGTGTGTATAATTTATGAATGAAGTACTTAAGAGCGTCAGCTGTTAATTTCATACATTATCTTAATGGACTGTTGATGTAGAAATAAGAGTACGTCGTACACTTCATGAAATGCATGTCATTTCTAGCTAGTTGATATTTTATACATATGTATCCATCGATAAGACTCAGAAACAGGATATACTAGAACAACGTACAACGTTATTGGAATTTTTGAAAATAACAATTCCTTTCACGTGGTTTTACTCTTAATTAGATATGTTTGCCAGCTTTGATTGCACATCTGTAACCATTTTTTTACTATGTACTTTTGGTAACTGATAAGTTAACAGCAAATTTTGCGCAGTATATATACATGCAACATTATAGCAATGATTCCCCTGATTTCAAATGTCATTTTTTCTGCTACAAAGTACCATTTTAGCAATATTTTGATATCATGGTTTGACATTATGCAACTGTTCTCTACATAACAGGCAACAATGTTCTTCTTTAAATATTGTTTTGTTTTCTTCATCTTTTGCAACGCATGCAAATCAACTTTCTATAACATGTTTATCATGTACTATATGTTCATATTTCAACAAATGATCTATATAACTATGAGTCTATGACACACTAGTAACTATCTAAGTATTTAATACTACCAATTAAGACACTGAGTGCACAAAAATTGATATGGTTAACATCAAACACATAAATTATAAACTACCAAACTCAAATGTCTATTAAAGCATCCATGTGCATTTTCCTCCCCACCCATGTCACCTCAATCAAGCAAGTGCATTATCATCGATTCAAGTCTCCACCATCAACTGCATCAGTCTATCATTCTGCCATTTGTCTACTGCATTTATTCCCACTGATAAACCCTTTTCCCACAGTGATAAATTGAAAGAGAAGTACTAATTAATGAAAAAGGATAGTTTAATGATAAAAAAAGCAATATTATGTTTTAATTGTAGCCAAGTTTACTTTCATAATCATTTCAGCGATGGTTTTGAAGCCATTATTATGAACCTAAACACATTGCAAATGGTAGATTGATTACCTTTCAGATAAGGTAAAGCCACTTTTGTCTAAGGATATTAAAGGCAAATAATTTGGTTACTGGCAAACGAAAATATATCTTCTTATTTGTCTGTAAAAGTTGGCAGAATGAGAAAAAGTCGTCCTTCAGTTGTATTAATTAAATTGAAGAGGCTAGTTTAATTTCCATATGAACTACTTACTTCCTCTATTAATTAGTGTTTTGACATCTCATTTTTGGGAGAAAATTCACATTATTTTTTTAGTGTTACATAACTTGTATACTCCCTTATCTTTTTTTCAACTCTGTTTTACTTTTATAGTAACATTTCCATAATTCTGCTATACAAATATTACCATCCAAGAGCTGTAAAGAGGGGTTAGGTCAAAATCCAATTTATAATAAATATTCTATCAGAGTATATCTTATATCTTAGCAATTGCGGTTGAGCTTATATTGAGTGACCTGTTATTGAGATGTTATTGGTCCATTTCCAGATGTCCAATCTTATAAATTGTTTGTTTGAGATGTTCAATCTTTGGATTCAGAAGAGTGTGTTAATGTATTAAATCAACCACATGTTCATTACTTTTCTTCTTGCACATAGGAAGATTATTTCCTTTATATTCACTTGCCATGTCTTGCATTTAGAATGATACACTGCCTATTTTTTTATAAGGCAGTATTATTAATGAAAGTGCAAAGTAATTAGTAGTAATTACAGATTTCTAAACTATTTTAACTTGCTGTTTATGATCATTAAGTCAGAGCTTCAAACTCGTCAACTACTCCTTCCCTTAAGAAGAAGAACCGCATGCATTCACAACTACAATTACAAGATTTGGAACGGCAGAAAAAACTGTTTCGGATAGAGGCGGTGACGATTAGTGTCACTCAAAGATCATGAAAAAAAGTAAAATCCTCGTACGACCAAAATTTTGTTAAAAACAAAATTAAGGAAAGATTTCTTTGAACCCATGATATCATCAGTGTTGAATTTCCACCCTGGCTAATTTTGTCATAATTGACATTCAAATCCACGGATTTGAAAACCAAACTCTAGATGTTGGATTGTTGCACATATATTTTTCTGTCGAATAATTTGATTGATCAATTTTTTTCTTACTTTCCGTATTTGAATCTAAGAAACTTTACTTAAAAAAATCAAATTGAGTTTCTAACATGTTGGTATATTTTGAAAGCTTTTATATTCAATTAAGGTTAGCTTCTCTAAAAGTACTTCTAGAAGAAGAAAATAAGAGTAAAAAGATGAAATGAGCATCTCCATAAGTAAAAATAAGTTCTCCATTAGCTAATTTGTAGATGTCATCTCATCTTTTAGAGAAGTCACATTAGTGAGCTTCTACAAATTAACTAATGAAGAGTTTATTTTTACTTATGGAGAAGTTCATCTCATCTTTTTGCTCTTATTTTCTTCTTCTAGAAGCGCTTCTAGAGAAGCTTACCCAAACAGACCCTAAGTCTCTTCTCCACTAGTCTAAAATTTCGTCTTTCGTAATCTATGGCGGATTTTGTACATAAATTAATTTGAGTATGTGCTAATTGGCGTTAGACATTTACCCATACATGCATGTGTTCGCATTATACGCAAAGTGGAAAGAGCAAGATTGAGAAGGGAAGGAGGGGGACCCAGGATATTGAAAAGAAGGGAACAAATGGACCATGTTAGTGTCTCTTGGCAATAGGGTGAAGAATGGGACTTATAACGTGAGCTTCATGTTAGTTGTCATGGTGGACTAGCTAGGGCTAGCTTTCTAATGGTCCCGGTGACTAATGTCTATGTACGTTTCGGAGGGTGTTATGGGGGCATTTAAGCGAGGGTTTCGCATGATCTAATAACGTTCTGTTACTACAAACCACGTGGTCTCTTGTTTTATTCGCCCCTCTCTATCTCTCTCACTCCTATTCCTATATATGCTTTATCTCATGGGTAATTCAATCGTATTCTAGATAGGGATTGTCCTCATTTAATTTGATTCAAGCCAAAATTTAAATTAATGAGACATTTCATTTATGGAGGGTATGAAAAATATCGTATAGTGCATATCCAAGGTCGACTGCTGCTTTGTGATTTCCTGTATAATCATCATATGTATATATAAGATGAAACTATGAAAGCGTATATCGGTATATGCATATGCTTTGGATTCTTAACCTATTACATATATATGCAACTAATGTGTTTGGATAAACATTAAAATCACGTTGAACCAAAAAATTATACATTTAAATGCACAAATGGAAAAGCTATGTGAGTGATGGATTGATTTTAACGTGGAACGCGGATTGACTTGGATGCAACTGTAATCCAATTACGTCGATCGTTCTGTTAAATGAGAGAGACTCCATTCGAAGTTGTTAATTTGTTGGGGTAGGATAAAAACAATAGTAATATACTATCATATTAATGAATTTCACTTGAATTTTTCTGATAATTGAATTTGTAAAAAGAGTGAATTAAAAGAAAAAACTTAACAAGTGTAATTTAGTTAAAAATACACGTTGGATTTGTAATAGTAAACTTGATTTGATTCCCACAAAAGATATTCAAAAAAAGATAAAATTTTATAAATTTAGTATAATTTTTTTTAATATACAACTTTAGTAACATTTTTTTTTGTAATTTTTTTGTTTTTTTGTTTTTTATTATAATTATTATTATTATTATGACTTCAAAGTTGTAAATTTTTTTAAAATTTTGAAGACATGATTTTATTTTATTTTTTCATTTCTTTTTTACTTTTTTTTAGGTTTCATTTTTTTTAATTCTTTTTTTGCGTGATGTTTTGTTTAAATGATAAATTTTTTTAAAATTATAAATATTTTTGATATGTTCTTAATTAATATTTTTAATATTATTTTATTTAATATATTTTTATAAATTAACATATTTTTTAATTTTTGATATATCTAATTTTTAAAATATTATTTTATTTAATATATTTTCTATATTTTTTACTATTATTTATTAAATAATTAAATTAAAAAATTATTTATAATTTTTTAAAATATCATTTAAAAAAGTATAAAAAAAGTCAAAAAAAAAATCAAGACTTCAAAGTCATAAATTAATTTACTACTTTAAAGTCATAATATAAAAAAAATTATAAAAGTCGTATGTTAAAAAAAATGTACTAAAATTATAAAATTTTCTACGAATTCAATTAAAAAATTAAAAAATATATGTCATAATCTTACAACTTATAAATAAAAAATCATAATACCTATTACTATTTACATCTTTTTAGTAAAAAATTTAAAATTCACCCTAAATAATAATAATAAAAAAAATTAACCCGTTCCAGTAAAGCGTATTTGGGATGCCCGGCCACTACGGTTAACACCCTTTGTATTTGTCAACCCCGTCAAATCGTTACTTTGCTTTGGTCGCTTTCAAAAAAAATTTCCATGGCATTTATGTAATGGGACCAATTTTTAAAGATTCTTGTCTTTCTATATATAATTTATTACATATATAGTTTGCCAAGAAAAATGTAAGAGACATTAAACTCTATTCAACATCGAAAAGAGAGAGAAAACAAATATAAGTATAATAAATAATATATTTTTTGTGAAGGAATATAATAAATAATATAATATAAAAAGAAAAATTAATAAAGAATTTTACATATAGAAATGTCTATATATTATTACTTTATCTAGTTTGATAACTATCAGAAAAAACAAAATCTAGTTTGACAACAATTAAGCCTCTGTTTGTTTGTGAGAAGATAAATAAAATAGATGAAAATAACAGAAAAATAATTTTAAAAAAGAAAAATAGAGTAAAAATAATATTATAAAGTTGTTTGATAAGAATGAAATGAAAGGAGAGAATTAAATGACTAAACAAAATTACATTTTTGCTCTTATTATAGTCATGCATGCTGATCATGAATAATTGATTAACATTCACCTATTTAATCGATTGTATAATTAAAATAATCGATTGTGGTTAATGAAAGTGATTTTTTTGCCTCGCAAAAATTAATTATAGAGTAGAAATAATTCATTATAGTTATGAACTTTTATTTATTTCACTCACCTGAAACGAAATCAAGTATGGGTAATAAAGTATGTTTTCACTTAAGATTGAAGACTTCCATTAATTTATTTTAATGATGTTTAAATTGTAAGATTTATTATTGTGACTCATTTAAATAAATGTTATTTGATTTAATGAATAAATGACATAAAGATAATTGGTTACAAAGGGAAGTTATTAAAGGATAATTATTAATAAAATAATTATCTTAAACTTATTAAAAAAGATAACTGTTAAGATATGCAGTTATATTAAAAGATAACAGTTGATAGGTGCATTTATATTAAACGTAGTGGTTCAGTTTTCTAAGAAAGAAGAGAGATATCTAGAAAACTGAATACAATCATTGTCCGCCCGTGAGAGTTGTATCAAATTCCTATCAAAGAAGATACAAGAAAGAAAGGGTCAAGACTCTCAGAAAGTATTTTGCTATTAAAGGATCTTCTCCAAAGACTCTACGAAAGCATTCTACCAATAAAGATTTTCCGCAATTATGGACAAATGTATATTTATATGAAACTCATGAATTCTCAAAATCCTTTTCATGTTTTTTATATAATTGCTATTGAACATGAAACTATAGATTAATGCTTACATAAATCACTTATATCTAATAGTTATTTTTGTCTCTTCTAATTTGTTTTTGTCATTAAAACCAAACACATGTAAAAACAAAAAATTAGTTTGACAAATATTACAAATGTACAGTTATTAGCTAAGTGGGACTCATTTTCAAAATGTCAAATCAATTACTGTTACTATCAATTGAGTTAAAATAAAAAATATATGAATTTCATTTTGATGCATGATGTCATTCAATTATGTATTATTAATTTTATTTTATTTTTGTATTGTTAAAAATGTGTATTTATCAACATTATTGTTTAGTAAAATTCATATGTTTGTATCGGTCAATTTGAGTTCTACATTAAATAATTTAGTTAGAAGTAATTATTTCTCCTAAAATAATTTATTCCAAACATGTCTTAACTATGTCAGTGATGCGTCTATGGCATTATTAGATTTAATTCAGTTAAAAAATTAATTTTATTATTGAATTGTAGTAACAAAGTTTAAACTCTACGGTTTACAAGTAGCTTAATTTTTTTATTAATAGTTAATCATAAAATTAAATATCTTTATGAGAATACGAAGGATACTATAACTTATATACATAATTAGTTAACCAAAGAAATGAGGACTATTAAGCTCAAAGTATACATACAGATTTAAACATCATTCAAATAACAAGCAAGAAGGCTTTATTAGATTTAGTCAAAAACCATTTTTAAGATATTACCTTTATTCAATCCAAAATTCTGAATAACTAATCCAAAGAGTTGAGGTACTTATATAAGATTTTGTTGAGTTCATATGAGTGAAAATGATTTATTTAGCAGAAGAATTCATGTTTAATTTTTACCGTAAACAAAATTTCCTTGGGTCAGCGAATCACACACTACAAATAAAATTAGTCTCTGATTTAGTGGGTTAAGAGATACATGTGGTCTTTAACCTAAGACAAAAAAAATACTCAATGGCTCAAATTTTCAATCAGAAAAAATAATTTCATTTCTTAATTTCCATATAGATCGAATAATTGCAAATTATGCATACCAAATATGATAAGAAAACACTTAGGATTGTCTTGAAAACACGTATAAAAACAAAGAAACTTGACCCTAACTGCGACATGTTGATAGAACCAAAGTTATAGAAAGGAGCGTGACCCTAACTATGATCTGTCGGTAGATCTGACACTATCAAGTTCTTAACCCAAAAACAAAGGAAAAGTTCTCACAATAGAAAAACTCTCAAATTTCATTAATCTTCAAATTTTGCCTTAGAAAGTACAAGAGTTCCCTATTTATAGACTAATCTTGAAATGCTAGAATAAATCTTCACTAATATGCATTTACCAAATGCATTGATAATTGCATGCCCACTAACTAGAAAAATGACAATAACCATGAAAATAAAGTCTTAGTAGCCACTAAATGACTTAGAGTACTTATAGGAAGCATTTAGTAACACTAAGAGAAAATGAAAAGTCACCAAAAAATTCAGCCTAAAAATAGTATGAAAATTACAAATAAAATTACAAAATTAGACTTAGTTATTATCTAATCAATCAAATATTAATAGTCCTTCAAAATTGATCAACTCAATCCATGAATGCTTCTTGTCTTATAAATTGGGCTTCCCAAAGTGAATCTTCAAGTTAGGCTCAAAGCATCTTCATCATTTTGTAGGAAAGTGATCCAATTAGGTGCAACCCTTTAATTCAAATTGGTCTTCTTTCTCTTTAATCTTTAGAATCAAGTCTTATAATATTTGTTTGATCCTCTTAGTCTTGTACTTTGTTATAGGACCTTTAATTTCATGTAAAAGATTATTGGATGGAATGGTTGCATCTCTCATGGTGTTGTATTTCAAAGAATAATCTTATTTTTACATAAATTTTTCACAACGTATATTTTAACAAAAAAGAGAAAATGTGAAATAAAATAAATAATAGGATAAAAAGATAAAATAAAGAAAAAAAACATGTGAAAAATTATTATAAGAAAATGACAAGAAACATTCCCACAAATGGACCCTTTTGACTAGAATATCAATTAAATTAAAAACCGCATCAAGTTTTCTAGGTCTTGTTCTTGATTTATGATCCACCCAAAACAGCCAAGGAAGCTAGAGTCACTTTCCATGGCACGATCGAACATGTACTAATTAAACTTAAAAAATTACTGTCTCCGGCGAATGTCCTTAAATATTGTGCGTTAAATTATTTACGTAAAATTCGAGTAGATTATTAACTATTAATTTTCAAATCAAAGTACGTACTGTTCTTATAATCAATTCATCTCAATTCCAGCAAAAAGATAAATTACCCTTAAGTTCCGGGAAATATAAAGAAATTACTTTTTAGTATGATTATTGTTTTTATAATCTAATAAAATATAGCAAGTGGGTTATAATTTTTTCCATGCCATCTCATCATTGTTAGAAATCATTATAACTGTGATATAAAAAAAAAATACTTATTTTTATTGAAAAACAACGCTACAAGTAACTTAAAAGTTTTTAGAGAAATACTAACACTCTTTCAAGTTAAAATTGATTATTTTTAATAAATTTTATCCAACAAATTCTTAAAAAAAAATTGCCTCCCAGGATCTATAATTGTCTCAAAAGATCCAATATTTACTAAAACTATTATAACATTCTTTTTTAGTCATTATGCATTATTCTCTTTCTAACAAATTTCTTCATGATTCACTAAGACTTATTAAAAATTATCATTTTCGACTTAAAAGATAATGTTAGAAAAAATAGATTAAATATTATTTTTGGTTCATTATATTATTACTTTTTATTTTAATATATTAAGTTTTAAAAATTATATTTTGA
>PYAF01000348.1:1512361-1524837 GCA_007407185.1 Glycine tomentella
TTTTTATTTACATGATTAAGAATATTTTACTCTCTTTCATATAATATGCCATAAGTTTAACATATATTTATATTATTATTAAAATAAATTGATATAGCTAAAATAAGGTAGATAATTAAGTTATAAATAGTCAAGCCAATCTTTTGAGAGAAACTCATCTAAATAAATGAGTCAAGTTAGAGTAATTCAATTTTTTTAATAAGTTAAACCTAAATTCAAGTAATTAGTTAGACTCAACTTATTTATACTCTTAAATGTATGTTTCTCTTTCAATTTTTTTATAAAAAAAATCTCTATTTTTCCGGTTTTACTTGACTTGATTCAATCTAATAACAATGACGTGAGATTGGATTGAATCATACGAATTTAATAAATTTAACCAAGAGTCTTTAATTAGTTTGCATTTACAATACTTCCAAATTTAATTCAACTTACATTTATTTACCTTTATTTAGGTCACCGTATGACAATAATATGAAATATTAATAAATTTTATTTTATTGATGATTAATCTCTATTAAAAAATTAGGTTAATCACCTCTAACGAAATATCTCCTCTCAATCATTTTTTATTAATATACAAGGTTTGAACTTAAAATTTTAGATTCAAATCTAATTCTACTCAAACAATAATATGTTAATGCCTGTATGCACTCTCTACAAAAAAGAAAATATATATACCATAAAAAATAATTAAAAATGTTATTACAACTTCAAAATAAAATAATATTCTTTAAATATCATAGTTGTTTCTTTGTTATTTTTTTGTGAACAATTAATAATCTTTGTTAAGTATGTACCACTATATATGCTTTTAACTACTAGCCAAGGCTACTGTAATTTATTACGTGGTTTCTTTCAAGGCAACCCACCTCAACCTTGAAACGCCAAAGCAAACAAAACGCATCATTAGCTGGCGCTCACAATTCTTGGTAACAATGTTAAAAACAAAGGGTTTCGCTGGAAAAAATAAAAAAGTTTAAAAACAAAGGGAGAAAACCATCAACATAATATATTTTTATATAGTAAATTTGAGTTCTATTTTGAATAGGATAGTTTCAATATTTACATTTTTCACATATTAACTCAATTTTTTTATAAAAAAAACAGTCTAACTTAATTATTTAAACATAATACGTGAATTATTATAAATTTTTTATTATCTATTTTAAATTTCTATAAATAAAATAAAACATATATTTTACATTTTAAAATTCATGTTTGATATATAAAGTTTTATATAAAAAAAATTAATTTTGAATTAAATTAAATTTTTAACTTTCAATAAACATTTTAGTTTATTTAATCTACATTAAATATAATAAAATGTTTGTAAATTCCCACTAAAGGAAAAATCTATTAATTAATTATTTTAGAAAAAGTTATATTAAATTTAGGCGGCGTTTGGTAGATGAATTTTTTTTATTTCCGAGAATCATGATTCTCAGGATTAGGATTAGGAATCATGAATCTTGACTTGAAAACGAATAAAATTTGTTTAATTGATCATCAGAAATATTTAGATAAATTTCTTAGAAATTAAAGAGTTATGTGATATTTTTATCGGTTATTTTAATTATTTACCACATTAATAAGAGTCTATAGTAAAAAAAAAAAAAATTGAAAAAATAGGATTCTCATCTCTTCACATGAATAAGTTTTTGTAAGTTTTGTAAGAAACTTGTTAAAAGTTATTTCCGGAAAATATTATTTCTCAATTTTTTTTTTTTTTAAAAGGATACCATTCTCAATTCAAGATATAGAGAAAACTCAAAACTTCTCCCCTACTAAACATCTCTTTATTATAATGAATACTCAATTAATGCACAAACAATGGTTATAAAAATGTCTAGAGTTTGTATAGTGTTTTTTTATTCGTAAAAATTAAACATAATTATTATAATGAATACTCAATTAATGCACAAACAATGGTTATAAAAATGTCTAGAGTTTGTATAGTGTTTTTTTATTCGTAAAAATTAAACATAATTAATAGATAGTTTAAAGCAACTCGTGTATAATATTAAATCAATTGAACTAAGTTTTCTTATTGTTTTTAGAGTGTTTTGATCACGATCATAGCCGTATGGTCATATTTATTCTCATTTTTTTACATAATTGAAGAATAAAACCCTGACTTCAATTTAAAACCTTAATAAAATCTAGACTAAAATGTAATTTTTGTCATTTTATTTTCTTAAATTTGTGTTTTTAGTCCTCTTATTTTTTAATTGAGAGATTTTGTCACCCATTTTAAAAAAGTTTACTATTTTAGTCTCTCATTTTTTAATTGAAACATTTCGTCTTTTACTTTTAAAAAATTCACAATTTTAATTTTTTGGTCAATTTCAAATATTAATTTATGTAGTCTGAAAAAATTAAAAGATAATTGTTTGTTTGTTATACATATGCTAAATATATTTTTTTAAAATTATTTAATTACTAATAAGCTTAATGGATTAAAAAGATTTAAAAAGTTACACAATCAATAAATCTAAAATTGATTAAGGATACTAAAATCATTAATTTTTTAAAAATGAGAAACAAAATGTCTTAATTAAAAAATAAAAAGATTAAAATTATAAATTTGTTAAAAGTAAAAGATAAAATATCTGAAATTCTTAATTAAAAAATAAATAAACTAAAATCACATATTTAAGAAAATAAAAAAATAGAAATTATATTTTATCCTAAAACCAATAAAACAGAAAACAATAAAAAGAGGCAATGCAAATCAGTCACAGTCAAGGTCACTACTAATTATCTACCTCAGCCAGCTTATATTTTTTTTTCTTTTTTTGCTAACACCAGTTTATATATTTTAACTGACAGTGTGATCACTTTATTATTGCTTAAAATGGATCAGCGCGCGCTTTCACCGTTGTCTCTATTATTAACAGTGCCAAGCAACTAATAGGGATATAACTCAAAAGAGATCAATTGTTATTTTTGGCTTATGTGACCCTATGACTTCAGTTCACCTAATGCATGTGAATTATCGATTTGAATACTATCATCAAATCAGGTAGCTAAAAAAACTAAGGGCTGATGACAGGTTGCATCATTGCAAGTGATCGATAAGCAATTATCGCTTCATTTTTATTATTTTAAAAAATAATAATGTATAAACATCTTATTATTTTAAATATTTTATCTCTTTCTTTTTATGATATCATAAATTCTATCATATATATATATATATATATATATATTCTCTCTAGATGTTAAATATCATAATGAGTATTCATTTAAAATTTTTGGATTTTAAAATCTTGGCACCAACTTCGTAACAACTTCAAGCATTAATTGCTTTTCCTCTTACTACTACTAAATTATGCCTTTTGTTTATACAAAATCCTAGGGGCGAAACAACATTCAGGACTTTCTCTGTTAACATTGTAGTATTTATTTATTTATATCTTGCCTTCTACATTTATATTGTAGTTCCACACCTGAACATACTCACCAATCTTCAGCCCTTTATAGATATCTAGAAAGTAATATTACCCTTCATCAACTCCTTTTAGTGTGGGCCTCACCTGATTGAGAATCTTTGTTATTGTAATTTTATATTCATAGAGAACAATATATTATTATCGTCGTTACAGAAGAAAATCAAAACCTGGATTTTAAATTATCGTAATTTTCTTATTATTGAATCAATCTTTATTGATTGAAGGAATAAACAGTTCTATTTCTTGTAAGTACGGCTGGAATTCAAATTTTTGTGATAAATAAACAAAAATGATGCATAAAGTCCACGACTAGCTTTTGAATATCAGGAGTCTTGAACCCCAAAAAATGGTCCTTCATTCTATTTCAATCGTAACAATCTACCAAACAAAACTAAAAGGAAACTTTTTATTTTCGGAAATAAAGGGAAGACCTATTTTAGTTTAACAAAGCGGGCATTGCACACACATGTCACATGGCAACTTGCATTTCTATATACACAATTTACTTGTTCAACTTTCTATAGTATATGGTTCAAAACCAATTATCGCGATAACAATAATATTAATAAAAAAAATTCGCAAAGTTTGACCAATGAAAATTTGATATTCCGTAATCGATATGCTTACGTGATATTCCGTAATCTCTAGCTGCGAGAGCATAGTTAAAACGTATATGAAACGGGAGAAACGTAACATACCATCGATATTGTCTTGATGCCTAATGGAGATTCTATATTCATGACTCCAAATCGACAAATTTGTTAGTTTGCTATAGTGCCAGTATATTAAACGAGGAGAGACATTGGGGGCACGTTTGGGGAAAGGTTAAAAAGTGGGTTCAAGAAAATGGCCGACACAAAATTGAACTGGGTTAGGGTAGGAGGGAGCATATGGGTCATGCCATTGGGTCCTTATTAAGCCACGAATGGATCTCGTAGGTCACACTGACCCACTTTCCATGAGATTTGTGTCGGTATAGTGTTCTCGGCGTCTCTACCAAGTTCGCAAACAAAAATACACTAATTTTAATTAAATATATATGTTTTATCATAGACAATTATGTTCAGTGGTTAAATCATTATAAACGGTCATTTTTCTTTTAAATATTTAACACAACTATATCTAAAATTTGAACCAAAATATCTGATTAAACTAAAATAGTATCATGTCAATTAATTCATGTGCTTGTTACTTAGAAAAAACATTATCGCCTTAATTTGCCCTTAATTACGACGTTCTACACACAATTAGTAGGAGTTGAGTTAATGGCAATAAAAACAAGAAACAGAACAAAAACATTCATTATTTCTTGACTCGCATAAACTCGAAATCTCCACGCGAGATTAAACCCGGTGGGAGACACTTTCCACAAATAGTGTCAATACCATTTTAGTCGCTGCTTGTTATTGAGCGATACTAAGGAGCGTGGACTTCTCGTGACATGGTTGGGGCGGTGGACAAAAGCGCTTTTAAATTAAGCCCATTTATTCAGAGCTTCTGTCTCCTCTCTCTATATCTCTCCTTCTCAAGATACCCTTCCATATTTTTTTTTATATATAGTCAAAATTGTTTCTGCAATACCACGTGGCCGTCTACCCCTTTAGGACTTGCATTATAAATATATATTGACCAACCTTCCTACACCACACACCAATTCTCGTCTTCAACAACATTTCACTCCAAACATAATTCTCTTCTCTTCTCCTTCATACCTTCCTTTAGAAACCAACCTAGTTGCGATAACCTCTTCATTCCTTACAAATACCTACCATCCCAAACACACAAAAAAAGAAAAAAAATGAGACTTTTGTCCACAAAAGCAACGTGCAATAGTCACGGCCAAGATTCTTCATACTTTCTAGGATGGCAGGAATACGAGAAAAACCCTTACGATGAGGTCCATAATCCCAAAGGGATTATCCAAATGGGCCTCGCAGAGAATCAGGTAATTAATTAAACTTGCACATTCATTTATCTCACAACCCCAATCTTCTACAACCTTATAACAAACTTTATAAGTATTGTGTAACATGTTGACTCACGAAATATAATAATCTTTTTGGAACATTGCAGCTCTCATTCGACCTCCTAGAGTCATGGCTCGCAAAGAACCCTGACGTGGCAGGGTTCAAACGTGACGGCAAATCCATATTCAGAGAGCTCGCTCTCTTCCAAGACTACCATGGCCTCCCTTCATTCAAAAAGGCATTGGTGGATTTCATGGCCGAAATCAGAGGAAACAAAGTCACTTTCGACCCCAACCACATCGTTCTCACCGCCGGCGCCACCTCCGCAAACGAAACCTTAATGTTCTGTCTCGCCGAACAAGGCGAAGCATTCCTCCTCCCCACTCCTTATTACCCAGGGTGCGTATTCATTTCTATTTATAAGAAATAAGTCATAGTGTAAAATATATTATTTAAATTACATTCCCCTGACCTTGGTTTAGGAACAATTTGTGCAGATTCGACAGAGACCTAAAGTGGAGAACCGGGGTTGAGATTGTTCCAATCCAATGCAACAGTTCCAACAACTTCCAAATCACGGAGGCAGCATTGCGACAAGCGTACGAGGATGCGAAGAAGCGCAACCTAAGAGTGAAGGGCGTTTTAGTCACGAACCCGTCAAACCCATTAGGCACCACAATGTCTCGGAGTGAACTGAACCTTCTGGTCGACTTCATCAAAGAGAAAAACGACATGCATTTGATAAGCGACGAGATTTACTCCGGCACCGTTTTTAGCTCCCCAGGCTTCATCAGCGTCATGGAAATTCTCAAGGAACGAAACGACGTCACTGACGGAGACTGGAACAGAGTTCACGTCGTCTATAGTCTCTCTAAAGACTTGGGTTTGCCGGGGTTCCGCGTCGGCGCTATTTACTCCGAAAACGACACCGTGGTTGCCGCGGCGACGAAGATGTCAAGCTTTGGTCTTGTCTCTTCGCAAACGCAGTACCTCCTCTCTGCCATGCTGGGGGACAAGAAGTTCACAAGAAACTACATCGCTGAGAACAAAAAGAGGCTTAAACGACAACAGAAAATGCTCGTTTCGGGGTTATTAAAGACCGGTATTCCTTGCCTCGACAGCAATGCGGGGCTGTTTTGTTGGGTAGACATGAGACAACTTTTGTATTCGAACACTTTCGAGGCGGAGATGGAGCTGTGGAAGAAGATAGTGTACCAAGTTGGGCTGAACATTTCGCCTGGCTCCTCGTGCCATTGCACCGAGCCAGGGTGGTTCCGCGTGTGTTTCGCGAACATGTCCGAGGAGACTCTGGCCTTGGCCATGAAACGCTTGAAGAACTTCGTGGCGGCTGAGTCTCAGAGGAATAGTGGTAGTAATGGTGGTGCTCTGTTCAACAACAATGGAAGCTCCAAGAGAAAGTCACTCACCAAGTGGGTTTTCCGGTTATCGTCTCGCGATCATCATCGTGAACAGGAAGAACGGTAGCCTGGTCGTAGTCCTTTGTGTCGCTCATGCACAAATTCACAAAATTCAATTTTAATTTTTCTTTTTCGGCCTCCCCAATATTTTTGGTGGAGTAGTCCAAAAAATTGTCTATTTTTTTCTTTATTTTTTTTTGATAAAAAATTAATGTAGAGAGAGAGAAAGCACTCTGTCCATGTGGATGTGAAGTGTGTGGGCTTTCTAGTCAGCCTTATTTGTATAATTGTTGTTCCATATCTCAGTCATTAATTCCCCTACCTTCAAAGTCTCCTTAGTATCACATTAATGAAAAGTTTTTATTTATATTGTTATTAATTCAAAATCTCCTATCATATGCAAATCTTCTCGGTATAATTAATGACAAGTTTGATTGCTTTATAATGTTACTTAACGTGATCACGGCTTAAATCATACTACTTTATAGAATATGAGTTAAAATGTTTAATGATAACGTATTAAACCAGCTTTACACTTTTTTTTTTTACAGTTCAGCTTTACACATTGAATCACAGTTTTGACTGTTAATATAATTTCTAAAATAATTATAATAAAAATTAACAAATTTATTGTACATGATATTTATATGGTAAATAAAAAATAATAAACAGTTATTTTATAATGTAAAATTATTTTATATTTTTAGTGTATATAATTTTTTTCATGAGATATTGCAAAGAAACTTATAATTGTGAAGATTGATATACGATGTTCTACTATCTTATTGTTATATATGTGTGCTTGTAGCTTCTTTTGCCATGTGTTGAACACGCACACTTGGTTACAAGAGCTTACTTGTACGTAATTAACGGCACCGGCGAGATACACGGCCGAGGACGATGGGTTGGGCTGCCGACGTTGACGGCCCGTTATCAACAAACCGACCTTCACACCCATTTCACCGTTTTCAACCATAACATATTTTTCTAGGCGTATGAGAAGGAGAATTTGCAGTGTGTGTGTCAGAGGCCAAAAAAGTCAATAAGGTTTGATATATTTACAATTTTTGGTATTATTTGATAACTATAATATTTTTTTTCCCTTTTTATGGGTAATGCTTCAAGACAAGGCAGAAGGTAGCTCCACCTTTTTCTCTTGGACCGCAAGAAAGGGCTACCACACAATGTGCTGTAAACCAAGTAAAAATTTGAGCAATTAATTCTATTTGTCCCTGTTTTTCATTCAATAGGAAAATAGAATAAAGATTTTGATATAAATAATATTAATATAAACTCTGAAATCTGTGGGGGCAGACTTTGAAGTTTGAACAATGGATTAATTACCGCTTTTGAAACCAACTACGCAATCAAAAAGTGCGATGGAGTTCCTTACAAGAAATCATTTTAAAACTGTTGAAAAACACTTTGGTTTGTTGAACTTTCTGGGAGTAATCATAAATCATCACTGCTGAAAAAGTGATTTTGTCTCGAACTGATTTTGCGGTGACGAAACGAGTACGTGTGTGCTGGCTGTCCATCAACGAATCACAAGCTCTATTGGAAGAGCTTTTTGTTTTGAGTCGCTTTTTCGTGAATTAACAATGCAAAAAAGCTGTTTGAATTGATGTTTTGAATTTCTACGAGCTACTATTATGGAATGCCCAGAAAAAACACTACCTAATCACATTCGCAGTTCACCCACAAACAGATGACACGTTCACTTAATTGATGCATGCAATGAAATTGTGCAATCACATGTGTCACTTCCACACGATAGCCAGGTTCAAGAGTCTCGTATATTTTTTTTCCTAGAGTATATATATCCTCCCGATGAGATATTCCATTTTCTGTCAGGTATTATACCTATTTATATATTTAAGATTTAAGTTTCAGATTTTTGATTAATTCAAAATAATTTTATGTAAGTAAACTAATTTATGTATTAAATGAATATGATTTAGCCATTTTTTTTCTGCCGATTCATCTTTTTTTATTTTACGCTGATTCAGCTTGTACTATACAGAAAAAGAAAAAAAATACTTTAAGAAAATTTTCAGTTTTATTTATGATTACAAAATTGTTGTCTTACTTTTCTGTAAAACTTTAAAGATTTGTAAAAATAATAAAACCAAAATAGTAGCACTACCTAATCAGTGAATAGAATATTTTAAAAATAAAATACTGTATCAAATTAGTAAATAGATCCCTAATCTTCCTACTTGTCTATGCCCATGTTAGCAGCAGACCCTGCCTTTATAATTTCCGTTGTGGTCATGAGTTCACACTTGAACAATATAATACATAATCTCCCTCTACAAGTTTACAGCGCACTCATACAATTGTTAAAGCACCAACCTATCATAAACTAGGGTATAATATTCTGTATTATTTATTTGATAATAATATGCGTATAAAAAAACAAATATTTTACTAAAAAAACAAATATTATTCATGTATACCAAATTGAACTTGCATAACAACAAAACAACATGGAGTGGATATATAGGATATTCTCTTTCCAATTCAAATCGAACCTACCAACGACCTTGCTGATTTTTTTAATAAATAACCTTTAATTTATATAACTGGTGTATTTTGATAATGTCTAGAACTTACGAAAATGTTTTTTTATTTATTTATTCTACACCTAAAGATTAATTCATTTTAAAACAACAATAATCTAAAGATTAATTCCATTTAAAGTATACAAAATTATGCAATTTGTTTGTTTTACTTAGATAACTGGCGAAAGAACTTGAATCACCGGATCAAGCCAAACAAATTTTAGGCTAAAATATTGCCTGTAAAGCGATTGCGAGAGAGAATTTGCTAGGAGTCAAAGCCTGGAAGGTGGAAGGCCATTCTAAATTGAAATGTAATGCAAGAATGATGATACTTTACATTTAGCAGCCATTGAACATGGATCCGAGCGTCTTTGCTTGTGATCACTTAAATATATCAACTATTTAAAACAAGTTATAAATAATTTTATACTTTTATTACAGCTTCACTTATGTTGTCCTTCAATTCAACTTTTATTAAATCAGAAATTAATTTCGCTTGTACTACGTGACTATCATTAATCCAAATTTTTTACACATGATAAAATTTAAATACAAAAAATTCTTTTGTTAAATAGATATTCTCACACGAGTTAACACCTTAAAGAACTAAAGCTGTGTTCGATACGAAAAAAGAACTACTATAGTGTAATCACTATAATTAATTAATGTAAAGAGGGTGATCATAATAGTAATTGGGAGAGAGAATAAGGGAGAGCGACAGAGATGTGTAAAATGAATCAGAATTGTCTCATTTCTCGTATAGTTACAATATTTATAGATAGTTATAGGTCTTTGACAAAAAAAATTAGTTATGACATATGTCGCTTATTATTCGCGTTTTTTATCCTAAGTCGGTGGTTTTATATACGTTGGAGTTAACACATCTAATGTCTGGATAATCCCCGTAACAAGAACTAAAGCCGTGTTTGTATAATAAATAATAGAATTTCATTTTCTATTTTTTTATAATTATATCTTTTATAGTAAATTAATGAGAGACAATTAACTCCATTGACAGATTCATAACGTAACATTTATTCAATTATATAAAAAAAAGTAACAATATTGTTTACGTCGGAAACAAACACACTTTTTATCTTAAAAATTAAAAAATTGGAGTGTCATATTTCATATATATTTTGTCAATTCAATATCTTGATCACATGTAGAAAGGTGTCAATAATCGAGGTCGTTGGTTGCCTTGAGAAACTTAAAATTTAATTTGCTGTATCTCCCATGGGCTATGTTACGACTTGTAGATGGGGACTGAGGATCCACTTGAACAAATAAGATATTGGCGTATTAGTATGTAATTATATATTTATATATAATTAAGATCTCATTACTTCTCAATAAAAGATTTAAGTCTTTTATTTCTTAATTTCTGATTTTCTTAGTGTAGTATTTTAATAAATAACTAAATAAATGTTATTAATTGCTTACGACCTTAATTATATACCACCCCATCATCCTTACATGTGAAGAAAAACTTTCCAAGCTTCAAGACTTCATTAATTATTAATGGCAGACTCGTAGAGCAATATAATATGTTAAATTAACAAAGTATGAATATATCGATCGAGTTTATAAAATTTTAAGCTTTGGGAATTTTGGTCGATTTCAACATTCTTGTCAACTACATGCATGTGCCGAAGAAGTTAAATAATCTGTTTTTATTGCTACATATACGCCTTCACTTTGAACAATTAATGCTCTATGGGTACAACTAACTAACATATCATGAGGTTCGTTTATGGTAAGTCTGAGTATGATTATATAATCAAGTATTAAAAATATTTGTTCTTCTCATAAAATAATTATCGTCCCTTGGAACACAAAACAGAAAACATGTCAACACGGTTTTCTGTTAAGATTTGTAGAACGCGTCTCAGATTTCGGACGGCAGCGGAACATGAAGTATATCTATTGCATTTTGGAGAATCCAAATATATACAATATCATCTAAGACTAAAGATCAATATAAAAGCTTGTTGAACGATAATTCTAGTTATCCGCACATCCAAGGGGGCCACCACTTCAAGATTTTCTTCTGTGATTTGATTATAATCTTAGCTACTTGTGATGATTGATCGATCAAATGTTTTTTTTTTTTTTTTTTTTTTTTTGCATTAATCATTTGTTGTATATTATATATAGAGAGAGATGTGTACATATACTAAATTACTAATTAATGATATAGAAAAGTGAAAACAAATCAAAGCGGAAGTTCTATTTTAGAAGAAGAAAAAAAATGTAATTAAAGAAAATTACAGTAATGAATATTCGTGATTGATTGACTTTTATATTGGATATGAAATGCCTAAATATGTTTAGACATCAACAATACACTTAGACATTAATCACCCACCCAATACGTGTCACTTTGACACTTTGAGAGATTAAAATAACAATATATATGTGTATAAACACTATACGCTATTGCACCGAATTTCTGAGATAATTATATATGCATATTATAAAAGCATTAATATTAGTTAGAGTAAATTACACTCGCATTCATGTGTTCATAGTTTTGAAAACCGGTTCAGACCGATCGGTCGGACTGGTTTGACCGGGAATCGGAGCATCAACCGGCTCGAGTTGGCTAATGAACCGGCCATGCATGTGGCTCGGTTTGGCCTGGAGAAAATCGGGCGGTTTTGGAAAGAACCGAAAATTTGGCCGGTTTTTAGGACCCGGACCGGTTGGTGAAGGAAAAAAAAAAAGAAGCTCCAGACCAGACGCACAAAACAGCGTCGTCGAGGCAGAGACGCTTGTTCTCGCTCTTGGGAGAAACGACGATTTCATCGACGTTCACAGCGTCGGACATGGAGTTGGCACTAGATTCGGCGTTTTTGGGTTGCAGATCTTCGAGCTTGTGTTTGGATGAAAATGGCTCATAAGAATGGTAATAGAAAGAAAAACTAATATATACTAAATAAGCATTGAAATGGATGAAAAGGAAGATGTAGGAAGGTGCAGGAAGAGGAGCACGGCAGCCGCAACAACAAGGAGAAAAGAAACGGCACCAAGGAGAAAAGAAGACTATATATATAGTAGGGTTTTTCACTT
>PYAF01000348.1:1524937-1591218 GCA_007407185.1 Glycine tomentella
TAAAAAAATATTGAATCTCAGTTCATAATAAACATAATTATTCGTACAATATAATTCCCTTCATAACAAATAGCAGCTCTCTAATAATTAATGGATTTGGAACATGTTTATTAAAAAAAACACAATTTTTTAAAAATATATATAAAATAGTGAATCATGTTGAGGTAATCTAAAATGTTATCTAAATCCATCTTCAAAATACACAGAATCTAATTTTTAAAACTCAATTTCGTCATACGTACGTACAATCGATTTTTAACTAATCAAAATTAATTATTAAAATAGAACTCATATAAAAGAACTGTACATGATACAGTATATTGTCCTCCTTAATTTGTTTAACTGTATATCAGAAAAATAATGAAGACAAAACATTTGTAAAATTAAAGTAGCTAGGATTTTAACCCCTCCTTTGATATAGATATTTACCTATTTGGGCAGGATGTGACAATTTGATTACGTGGTATGGGTGACATGTGGGTTTCACATGATGTAGCACATGTTAGGGAATAGAGAACACCTGCACAATTTGAATTATGCAAGTGGGGAGAGGGAGAGAGAGAGACTATTAGGGTTTCCTTGTTCCTCATGGTAGGAACTAGCAAGCAAGCTGCAGTAAAGGCCTTCCGTTGTTGATGGCGACATGAAGGGTCAAATGAACATGGACTTTTGCTTCTCATAATAATGTTCTTTCACCCATAAGCCATACAAGAAATTTTAGTATTCTAATTTTGGGCCCCATGGGTCTGCTCCGGATAAACCATGATGATGATGTAGAGATTTCTCTAATGAATGATTGATCAATTACTAAATTGTCTCTGATCGAAACGATTGATTTGCATATATAGGCTTGATTATTGTCAGGTTAATTACCTTTGTAACAACTATCATGTTAACATATAGTTTCATTCACGATGAAATTTAATAATCTATATGCTATATGATAAGAGTTCAACACCAGCTCAAGGTCATTTTCCGTGGGTTGTGTTGCTCTAATCCGCAGCATCTTAATTGAGCATGATGGAGTGTTGCCTTCACCAAGTGGGATCGGTTTGTGTTTTTGTCTAGGCTTATTTCAGCACTTCGCTCTAACCATTTGCAGTATAAATTATTTTAGCCTTTTTTATATATAAAAAAAAAAACAGGACAAGGTGGCGATAGAGGAATATTCTTGAAGAATTTGAAATCTCTAGTGATTTTTTCATGAGACAAAGTTTGTGTTATTAACAAGGATGTTGAAACTCAAATCAGTATATTTAAGAGATGATGAAATAAGGTAAAATTAATTGTGTATCTTAAACTTGTTAGAATTACTTATAAGGTTCTTATTGAGTATGAGTGATGATGTGTGAAGGGTGTCCAAGAAGGTTCTCATTAAGTATGTCAAACAAGGTTCTTGAATAATGAAAAAAAGTAGAATTGTATGAATAATTATTTTCTTTTTGTTCGTAAACATTGACCATATTGACTTTATTCGATCATATGGACCTAGGTGGGTCTAGTAATGTCAGAACAAAAATGAACTTAAGTAAATGAGTGTAAGAAGTTGAATGATATTATATATTATTATTATTATTTAATCCAATAAATTTATACACTTTTCTTGTTACAATGAAAAATTATATTTCTATTAATTTTACTTGTTTAAAGAATGATAAGCTCAAAATAAAAGATTAGTGAAATATATCGTGAATAAAAACTTTGTGTGAGATAAAGACAAATTAAAACTAATAAAATAAATAGAACATGAATAAAACAATAATTTCATACACTTGTATAATTCAATCTTGGAGTTGTGGGGGACCAAGGCTCCCCTTACCCTCCAATGGATCCATCACTGATAAAAGTTAACATAGCAGCGTTTGAATTTCCATGTTGTTGCATATGTTTGACACACAAATACAACAAAAAGGTTGGTGGATGAATAATGTTAATTATGTAAACCAAAAAGTCTTTTTGAATTTCCATGGATTTTGTGAGCTTGAATGACTCTACACAAATTTCAAAATATATTTAATATTTTTATTAACGTGAAAAATGCTAAATAGTTCAAATTTGTTTTCAAAAACTAAATTATGAAAGAAAAAGTTAAAAGATTTTGTTTTATTTTATCAAATACTTTTTTTCCATTGTTAACCTTCTTTTTTCATCTACAATTATATATGTGATTAATTATCTAGCTGCATTGGATACTTAATTTTATAAATTAAAAATACTTATTTTAAAAAGTAGCATATATATATATATATATATATATATATATATATATATATATATATATATATATAACAACCTTACCCATTTTCATATTATGAACAAATTAAAGAAATTGAATTATACACTAAAGAACTGGAGCTTTTATTTGAAACACCAAATTACAACAACTGAGGCATGCTAAACCAACTTAACTATACTTAATTGGGTAAAAAAATATTTGCTTTTAGAAATACTTAAACTACATAATCCATTATCTATTTCTGGTTACTCCAAATATGATTCGTTGGCTGCACTTATTGGGTGTATAGTCCAACTGAGAGTATATTATTTTATTTATATATATTTCTCATGCGCATGCAGTTCAGCAGTTATCTATGAACTTGTTTTTCTAAGTCACACAGCATCCTGCAGACTCTGCCCCTTTAACTATCTTAATACAAACAAAGATTTAGTATGTTACGTCGACTAAGAATTGATAGAAAGTTCAAAGATGAGGATAACGATGAGTCGATGACTTCAATTATGTATCCCTAATTTCTAGTTATGGAAAGCATTTTGGTCTTCCATTCTAACTTTGCCTTGTCCAAAGGGGTAGCATATTAGTTGAATTAATATGGGAGATATTATATAGTCAAGATATTAGGCTATATATATTCAAGCATTTGTACCCTCATCGAGCATTATTTTTTTCAAATGCAACAATGAAAAAGGAAAAAATTAAACGTAGGGCACTGGCCATATGGGTGGGATGATTCCTTTTCAGATATGAATTGAATTGGATTGGCATGCCTAATTAATATCAATGTTTTGTATTGTATACGGTTGGGAAAGTAATCAATTAACACATGGATCAGAATTTCCAAGAAACTTCAGAGGTACACAATAGTTAGAAGTTTAGTCAGAATTATATTCCACTGTGTGGCATAGGGTGTGCATGCTTCGTGTCTTCTTCTAAGACTTTGGACAATCTTTTTGGTCCCTGCCTTTGCTTTTTATACAACAAACTTTTTTCATGGTTCATAAAGTGGTATAGATATCCCCTATATCCGGCTCTAAGTTCTCCAATAGTGTGATATTCTTCTTTAGTCATATGTGGCGGTGCCCAAAATCCAAAAGTTAATGAAACACTCCCAACATTTCTTTCATGCAAGATTTTTGTCGGAGCTAATGTTCTATTTAATGAGTTGGTAAGAGTCATACCTAACGTACGACGGTCTCTAATTTTCCATACATCATAGAATCCATCAATTACTATAGGGGTAATCATACATGCAAAAGTAATACACTTAATACTAATTTTAATATTTTTTTTGACACAAATCATATCCTAACTTGTGCTTTACTTTCTTTTCTATTTAATTATCTTCCAGCTAGCTTTTTGTCAGTGTCTGGTCTGTACTTTGAGTTCATGTTTTTGTGGACTTTACGGTGGCGATAGTGTGAATTCTGAAATGTTGTAAACTATGATTGTGATGATGTCCCAAATTTTTCTTCTTCTTGCTTTTATATAAATATTCTATTTGTAAGTTACTCATCAATTGTCATTCAAAGTTTTCTCCAACTACACAGACTGAGTGCAGTACAAAAATTTCAACACAACTAAGCTTTCCTAAATCTAATTTTACGTACGGTTGTTCACGTCATGCCTCACAAGTTAATTTCAACGGCTTTAACTTTTAATTAAATTAGTTTATTTTAAAAATAAGTTTGAGCTATATTTCATTATTTTGGGTTAAGCCCTCTCAATGTGGCCCCTGGCCTCTTATATATTTTAAAAAAATTATAGATATTTTTTTAATAAATAAGACTTAATTAATAAACAATATTTCTTAGCATTAGGTCATGATGTTTTAATGTCATTTCGTTTACTTTCCTACTATACCAAAAAAACATTAATAACCTATATTCTTTATAATATGATATTATATTTATATGAATATTATTTGTTTAATATATATATATATACATATTATAATATCTCTTAATTTTAGTTTTATTTTTTTTTTACTTTTATAATTTATCTATATATAATGTTAAGATTTATACATTGTACCAAGAAATCAAGTTAATATAATTTTTTTCATATATTATTAATTCTTGATTGGGAGATGACTAAGGATTACGTCTACATAGATAGTCCTGTCAAAATTTCAAATTAGGTTGAAGCAAAAACAAAAGATATACCAACCTATTCCATCAACACTTATACTTAATGAGTTCTTTATGAAAAGTGCTTTTTTTTTTTTTTTAAGTTATTGAGATAAAATAACTCTTGATAAAAGAGATAAAATTAGTTACCTAAACTTAAAGACGCTCCAATTTAAAATGTAAACCACTGGTTTCAGAGTCTTAATTTCATTATTAGATTCTACATGCATGTACGTGTGTACATTTCATGTGTTGTTGTATACCGTAAAGATAATAAATAAATTAAAGTAGCAAAGATTACAACGGGTTTGCTTACTAGATAGCATATTTGGAATATCAGTAAATAGATTTTTTTAAATATAATAAATATATTGATAATATTAAATATTATACACATTTTAATACATATTTTCATTTAACGTTATAATATAATTACCCTTCTATTTGTTCATGGTTTGGATCAACCCATGACCCAACCGAATCCAATTCAATTATATTGTGTTGAGTTTTTAAAATATTTATGTTGAATTCAATCCAACTCAATTAAGATCCGGTCATATATGAATTGAATAACAATTTTTTTAACTCAACCTAATCTGATCCAATCCAACTCATATCATATAATTAAATTTATTATTAAATATAAAACACATTAATTTTTTAGTGTGTATAATTTATTAAATTAAATCACCTATAATTTTTGTTCTTTTTATGTTGTTGTTTTTTTTATCTTTGTCTTCATTTTGTTTATGCTTTTTTTATGCTAATACAATATTTTATTTTCATATAAAATAAAAATATTATATTAACATTGAAATCATTAATTATTTAGTCAAATATTATCATAATTTAATCTCATTTTAGTACATTTAATCATCATATATTTATAAAATTTTAGACAAAAATAAATTATTATTATTATAAAAAAGTTTAATTTTTACAAAATAGAAAAAATTTAAATATTGAAACTTGATTAACCCAATCTGATTTTGGGTTGGATTTGGTCGTGTATGTAAAAAAATTTGCATAAATACAATCAAACCAATATGAATTTTTTTGAATGAATTGGATAAGTATTTAGTTAAACCCAACTCAATTCAACCCTGTGAACACCCATATTATATTTAGCAAAAAATGGCATGTTAATAATAATAAAAACAAAAGAAAAGTGTTAATAGTTTGTTCGAATCAAAAGTTGAAATAAAAGAAAAGAAAATAGAAAGAAATATAGAAAGAAAAATAAAGTATGTATTGTTTGAATAGATAGAAATAAGAAGAAAAGAAGTAAAGAAGTTTCTATATGCTTGTTTGAATAGATAAAAGTGAGTGTAAATAAATAAATAAAATTATTCATTCTATGTCAAAAAAAATAATTGTTTTTGAGAAAATTAAAAGAAGAAAATTAACCTCCCTCCCTATTAGGAGGATTTTTTTTGTTGTGTCCAAAAAAAATTTCCCTCCTCCATATTTATCTCTCTTCTCATGTAAATAATGGAAAGTTGATAGTTTTAAATTATCTCATTCTGTTTAATTTTCTTCCATTTTATTTCCAGTAAAACAAATGTAGTGTGTAAAAAGAAAGAAAAAACTTGCTAACGTGTGTTGTTTTTTTAATTGAGAGATAACAAATAAAAGAAACAAATAAATATTCAAACATACCTTAATCTACATGTGTTCGTTCACCTTGAAAATGAAAAATTCAATTTTAAATATGAAAATTTTCTTACACAAAGAAGTGTGACACAACTGATCATTTGGAAGAATTTTTAACATGTAATTTTCTTTCTATTTAAATAATTTAGTATTTACTTGCATATAAACAAAAAATCGAAATGTACGTATGGTAAAACTGCCAGGGTTGAACATATTATTGTTGGTCTCTTTTGGTATAAATGGGTGAAAGGGTTTTTTTTTTTTCCCTCTTTTGAACAATAATAATAAACTAGAAAAAATGCAATTTAATTATTTTTAAAGATTTGTTGAGCTATTTAGACGAGTAAGTTTGTCAAAATCACTTAGTGGGTGGAGCAATAGGTGCAGACGTGCAGTGCAGGTTGTTATATTTCATTTTATGGGTTTTTTCGGTACATTCTCTTTTTTCCGGTCCATTCATTTTATGGGCTTAATGATATTAGCTACAGTACCTAGTATTTGGGCATGTTTAAGTAATTGAGCATAATTTTGACCCAAAAATGATGTAACTGAGCATAATTTATCTTACTGGGCAAGTTCGCCAGTTTTTTTTTTTTTTTTTTTAAAAGTTGTTAAAACATGAAAATGCCCGAAAACTTGTAGAGGATATACCCAATTAAAAAGTTAGGATCTGTGCATTCCATAATGGGTTTATTAATATTAGACTTGGGTAAGGAGTAAGGCATTTCCTATTTACATCCCATATTGGCGAAGTACACCTCCATACCTCTTTTTAATTACCCATTATACTATTTTTCTTAATGGATTGCACTCCTTGAAACCTCCTTTTTCTCTTCTAGAAATGTCTTTCTGGAATAACATATACCTATTTTAGAAATGTATTTCCAAAACTATAATACATAGTTCCAAAAATACATTTCCATAATAGGTATATGAAACCCTTTTAAAACCTTATCTTACACTCTCATGGTTTTTAGTCTGATTTCATCCTATCATTATTGTTCTTTAAAACTTATCTAGAAATTTATTTTTATCTTATTTTTATTGTTATTTAAAGTCTAATTTTGAACTCCATCTTCACCCAAATTTATTATAGAATAATGTGTATATTACATGCAACATTGTGTATTTTTCTTCATGTGACACTGTGTTTCAAGATACATTCATCACTAATTTCATCTACTATATAACTTAATTGCAAAAAAAGGTTTTTTTTAAGAGTTGCAAAACAAAGCTTTTGATAGTGGCTTCTCTCCTTTAAGTGTGTTCAAATAAGTATTCATTTTTTAATCTGGGTTCATGTCAACGATTGCAGGTGCAATGACTCTTAAGTGATTTGGTTAAGGTATGTTTTTTTACCATCGAAAATTTCTTTCCAAAATAAGATATATCAATTCTGAAAATGTATTTTCGGAACTATGTATCATAGTTACGGAAGTACATTTTCAGAATAGGTATATGTTATTCTAGAAAGACATTTTTGGAAGAGAAAAAGAGGGTTTCAAAGGGTGTAATTCTTTAAGGACAAAGGATATTATGGATAATTAAATATAAAAAGGGGTATGGGGGTGTACTTATAAAAACTGGAATATTCAAATAATGGGCTAAAAAGAAAATGCTTTGGTACAACAAGAGAAGAGAAGGTTATTGTTAAGTGTACTTCTTTTTTTGGGTTTAGGGTTACAGGCTTACAGCAAGAGAAAATACACAACGAGTTTCATTTATTATATATCTTTTTTAGACCTTTTCACGAAAAAAGTAATAAAAAATTATGTACTAGAGTAGAGTGATTTTAAAATTATTTACATGTGATGAGTTATTTTTAACACTTAGAATAACGGAAAACCCAACCTTAAATGAAATTTTGTGCTTACTTAACAGGAAATATCAACTTGTTTTTTTCGTTTTTTTTTTTTTTTTTTACATAAGTTGAAATATAACAAATGTACAAAAGTAAGATGAAAACAAGAGGAGGTGGTGTCTCCTACCGGACAAAAACTGAGCACAAATTTTCAAGGTGGTATTTCTTGTTATCCTAAGTGTAAAAAATAACTCATAACATGTAATTAATTTTAAAATCACTCTATTTTATTACATAGCTTTTTTATTACTTGTTAGGTAAAAAAGTCATCTTAGCTCTATTGAAAAAAAATTGTCAATAAATTTTTCAATGCCAACTTCATAGATATCATATAGCATAGCTCTGTTGCCAATTTGTTACAAAAAAAATTGTCTTTAATGAAAAAAATCAACTATACAAAATATAAGTGATAAAAACAAATTGTTATGAGAAAATATTGAAATAACAAAAAATAAATTTGTGAATTACTATCTCTCACAACTTTAATCTCAACGGATTCAAATCTTTTGTGTTTTCTGAATTGAAATATACCATTTCGTTTTATGTATATTTATAGTAGATATACATGTTAAGTAATAAATCCTGTTAAAAAAAGTTTAAGTAATAAATCATGCATAATAAACATTCTTATTCTTTTCTTTTTACTGAAAACATGCATATTCTTAATCATTCATTATGGATGAAATATATTCATTAAATCTATTTACTAAAATTTTAAATGGTTTCAAGATACTAATAGCATATAAACTAATCCATATTGGAAAAAAAAACTAGTTTTATTTAGAGGTTATTAATTTGTTGAATATTAATTTATGAAAGTTCAACTGTATTTAATTACCATGCATGCATCCTTATTAACAAAAGGAAACATCATCCCATAGACCGTACATCTACAATTCATTCTAATCCTTCTGCCACAGCCAAAATGAACAAGAAAAAGATTTGAAAATTGATCTTGGAGGAAACAATTTGTCTACTCATATGTGGTATGTTGACGAAAATGAATTAATGTATATTAGAATATTAGATTAAACAAGTATATGTTCATAACAGTGATAGTGCCAATTTCATCAAATAAACAAAACATCGGGGATTAATTACCTATCTTAATTTATTTACTACTAATGCTTTTCTTCCACGCATTAAAAGACGAAATGCTTGCAAAAGAAGGTCGTCGGGGTGTATTTGTCGTGGCTTGGGGAAGACCTAGAAAAGCCTTCAATCAAGACTCATTTTGTACTTATTTAATCCTCTACTATCTACATCGTCATTGAAATATTGACGGAATATTGTGCCATCTACATGAAAAAAGTATATTTTAACTTAAAAAATAAAGACCCAAAATCTTTGTTGGTATGCTTTGAATCAGTTTCTGCAATGGTTGCTATTGTCAAGGAATTTTATTCGCCTATAATTCCCAGCCACTTTATATAACTTTCATTTTTTTATTTTATTTATTTTCTATTTTTTTATTTGATATACGACTAATACGTGTAGCATGATAGACGATGATGCTTCGGTGTATGGAGGTTATTATTGTTAAGTCCACATTGCTTTTATTTTCTTCGAGTTCTCATATTGTTGGATGTTACGACCTAGCTAACCATTCCCCATCCATTTCTCAGTTATGGACATAAGCTTGTGTTTGATGGCTCTGGCAAATATTTCTTCATTTTCTCATTTTATGTTAGAGATGGGAAAACTTTTTCTATTTATATTTTCTGTTTTTACTTTTTGAAAATAATTTATTTTCAGATTTTTAAAACTTATAAAATATCTTTAGTTTTTTTTTTCTTACTTCTTAATTCTTTATTTTGAAGAAATAAAAAATATTAAAAATGTGTTTGTTTAACCAATTTTTGATAAATAAAAAAACTTAAATTAATATTTTGTGTATATAATTTAAAATAATAAAAGATATAAATGTTTTATAAATGAATAATTTAAAATAAATTTTATTATATATCCTTAATAATATTAAATTTAATGTATTGTTTATGATAAGAAAATATAAATACAAAATATTGTTATATATTAATTATAATCATCATCACAAAAATAAATAAGTATAAACTAACTGTAACTTTCTTAAAGATTTCTTTAAACATTTAGTTACGTAAAGTATGAATATGATGTTCGGTGAAAATTTTTGTGATTAATAATTCGTATATAAAAGAACAGTAACAAGGACCCAATGTATACGAGAGACAGAGCACACAGAAACAAAACCATTCAATATTTCTTGGCCCACTGTTGGTCAAACCACCTAAGCACTACGCCTAATGTGAGTAGAATCACTTAATCATATCTCATAAAATGGACACTGAAACTTTTTGGAAAATCTTCTCTAAATCATTAGTATGATTATCAAAGTCATGAACCTCATTGTATAGGTTCCAGATCCAAGAGTAGTATCAGGTCTCTAAGCTATTGTTCTTAAGAAATGATCTGATTTTATCCATTTATTGAAATAAGTTTTTATGGGATCTCTATCTATTAAATTTTCACTTCTGGGTTGCAGTGAACAAATAATCATTAAGTCCTCATCTTTCCAATCATCACATATAAAGAGACCTGCCAACATAAAATAGAATTTGTGAAGTTATTATTATTCTTCAAACATGTGAGTGTGTGGACTGACCAGAAAGAAGCAAGTTTTATCAAATAAAAGAGAAGAAATGAAGCTAACGAGAAAGAAGCCACAAGAAAGAACTAAGAAGCAAGTGTTATATTAAAATTACATCAAGGCATCCTATTTTCAATCAAGAATATTTTCAATTGGTGTTAAAAAAACACTGAAAATAACTTCTTCTTTTTTAATCTTGAGTTTATTTTTGGAAATATTTTAAAAAAAGGTTTTCCAAAAAAATAATAAACTATTTTTACTATTAATTCTATTTTTATTAAAATAATATAGAAAATGCTTAAAGAAATGTGACCTAAATTTTGTTCAAGCAAAAGGAGGAAGCCCAAGTTAGTTAAAATCGGAAGTGCTCTAATTAATTAAGACCTGCTTAATCCCTAAATGTAAGATGATGAAGATGTCTATGTCTTAATCCTATGGGTTGTAAGAATGATGATGCAATAGTGAATTTTTATTAGTGGGTGAGACTGTAGCCTATCAAACTTTAATTAGGGATTTGTTTGTCTACTCTATGTATTAGATTGTCTTGTATATGCATTTCATTGTTTACTATGGTTCGGCAAGGAATTCTCTCCCTATGGGATTAATAATACTTAAAGCTCGGTTCAATCCAACTTTTTAATACATATTGTTAGAAAGAGAAAATAAAAATATTTATTTTAAAATTTTAAAATTGTACTCTTTCGGATATATAACGATCAAGTAATGATTTTCTTTTAGTGTCTTCGCGCTGTCACGTTTCAGGCTGAAGGACTGTTCATCCTTTCGATCATATACTGATAGAATAATGATTTTCTTTTAGTCTCTTTGCACTATTGAGTTTGAGACTAAGAGATTGTGTATCCCTCCTGGTCATATACCGACCAAGTCACCATTTTCTTTTAGCCTCTTCGCGCTATTGCGCTTAAAACTGGGGTGTGTAATCTTCTCATCATATACTTATCGAGTTATGATTTTCTCTTAGACTCTTTGTGATGTCACGATTGAGGTTGAGAAACTGTGTATTCTTCTGGTCTATGCTGACCCTTTTACTAGGTTATCGATCGACCCTTCGTCTGAGTGTCGACCAACTTCGTCACAACCATAATGATCATATCTCTAATCTTATCCCAAGGCCATGTCAATGTTTTTGGTCTAACTGCTTAAAATATGTATTAAAAAATCTTTGGCAGCAACTACATCATGATACAGAAAACAACCCAAGAACATCAAAGTGTATTCCATCACCAAACCAGGAAACATAAGATTACACACATATATTTGAATGCTTTTCGCTTGGTTTCCTAATTCTAGGGATGATCTATGTTGGAACAGTAATCAATTTATACATGCTCAATTTTTAGAGAAGTTAGATGAAAAAACTTTTATAAAAGTTTCACTTTCTTATTTTCTTCCCTATATAAATATGTTTGTTGAGAAATTTATTAATCAGAACTCTAATCTTAACAAACCTAGTCAAGCACAAGTCATATTTTAAGATATAATTATTGGAACCTTGATGTTGGCCAAAATATGGGTAGATTTTCAAAAGACTGAGCTAATTACGATCAAAGAGGGTAGCCCTCATGCTGAGGTTAAATAAATAAGTGAAGGAACTTTATTTAGTCTTTACTTTATCTCTAAAAAAATTGTAAGGAGGTTAATTATAGCTAGGTATACTAAGCAAGAGATTAGAGGACACAATCGATTTGACAATGGTTTGTGTTCTTACTACGATTTGTGTTTCCCGATCTTCTCTAATCTGTCTCTCTCCTTCTCTGTATGTGTATGAGCTTCTTTTCTGATAGGGGTGAATACCTGAAAAAAGATTGTGATGCTCAAGACGATGTGAGTCAAGAGTGTAATAGAAATAAAATATTACTTTTTGTTATTGTCTCTTTCTGTATAAATATAGAAGGGCCAAGCTTAGACATAACAACCTCCCACAATGCCACTAAAGATGGTATAAGGTCGTGGAGGTTAGTTACTCAAAGTCCTACGGGCCCGATATAGTACAATTTGCAATTCAGATTAGCCGGTGTTCTAGAAGTTTGCATTATCGGTGACAAATAAATTAAACTGTCAGTATCAAATCATCACTTCAAAGATTAAGTGAGAAACATATGGAAATTAAAAGTAAGGTTTGCTCCAAAGCTTTGCCTGCCAAAGAGGGAAGTCAACATTAAATATTGGAAGATTGAATGAAATATAAGTTTCAACAACTCCCATGTGCTGTGATCGTTCATTCATTAAGTGGGCTGCTTTGATCTATAAGCACAATTAGTCGCCGTTTAACGCCCCCTCTCCTCCTAAAATAATACACTTAGCAATGAGCACTTGTCTGTAATAAAATTCATACTGTGAGTTTTTTTAGGGAATATTGTGAGTTGTTATGTTGTATAAGTTTGGCATATTATGTTTTTCTTTTAAGGAATATTTTTGTGATTAAATAATACTGTTACATTAAATAAATAGAAAAATATTTAAAATAAGAGTTTTTCAAGTAATTAAATAATGAAAAAATGTACGTTCAATTTAATTTAAGTGTTTAATAAACACCTTAATTCAGGAATAGATATGTCATATATGTGTGCATTAAAATAGGTTTGTTTTATTGAATTAATTATTATTTTTAAATTTAAATCCGCTTTTAATTAGTTTTTGGTAATATTTCAAAGTACTTTTTGAGAAAAAAAAAACAAAATTATGTATATTTCAAGAAACTAAAAATATATCAATGTGTCAATTTAAACTAATTTTTAATTTTAAATATGATTTTAGTTCCTATAATATATTTTTCTTTTTTTTTTGACCTTATAAAATTACTTTTTTAAGCATTCCTTGTAAAGATTCATTTTGGTCTTTGTTAGTGATTATACTCTGTTTAAGTCATTGTAATATATCTATTTTAATTTTATGATTTAGATTTATATTATTTTGTTCATTTTGAGTTAGTCTCTTTAAAAAAAATGTTAGAAACTAAAAGCAAATTATTCACCTACTACGTACAAGGGTAAAAATGAAAAAAAAAGTATATTATAAGACTGAAACAAAATAATAAGGTAAAAAATAAAAAAGAGAAATTATACACAAATCATTTAAAAAGAATTGTTTATTAAGTACTAACATAAATAAGAATATATTATAAGGAATATATATATACGCCTACAAATAGCAGACATGAATGCTCTATTGTTTCTGGTTGGACTCACATGACATATGTACGCCTACAAATAGCAGACATGAAGAAAACTATAAAAGAATGCAGCCACATTTTGATACCTTGGTTGCTAAAGCCGAGGAAGTCATGGCCAAAATGTCAAAACACCTTTCCAACTTTCTACGGTGATCATTTGCTACGGTTTTCAGACCAACTTAATTTGCGATAGACACAATTTCTTCACTATTTTATGGAAGAAACTGATCGCAAAATTTTCGCCTTACATTTTGATTAATCATATCCATTTTTTTAATTTTCTGACTCTTCATTGAATAATACTATTTTTTTTTATTTGAATCAAATACAAGTATAAAATAGTTTACAATAATGCATGAACCACTCATGTACATGTTTAATTAACTAGACAGTAGACAAAGCTATAAATGTAACCTAGACATTCAGAGCAGAGCAAGTGTAGTGTAATTAATAATTAAGCAACTATAAGAAGCTACAAGCAATTCGAACAAAACAAGAAACGACAAAAAAGGGAGAAAAATTCTAAGCTAAATTGAACTCTTTAGGGTTTTGTTTGATACTCTTTAAGGAGCTGTTATTGCGTTTGCATTGCAAAGTAACTAGACTCCTCGAAAGTAACACCTTGAGGCATTAATAATCTTTGTTGACAAGCTTCGTAGTCAGAAACCAACAAAGGCGAGTATACCAAAGAGCTTATATCTCCCCAACTAATGCTTTCTGTTGAAGTACTAGTGTTTGTGCTACCATTTGTTGCCACGTCCATGGTTTCCAATCCATAAAAAACCCTCATTGACCCATCTATTTGTTGCTGCTGGTTCACACAGGCCAAGTCACTGGCCATGGAAAAATTCCCAAATCCTTGAAATATTTTTGATGTGTGACACGTGTCCGTGGTTACCATGCTCACTGTGGAAGGATGTAAATCATGTAACTGGTTTTGTGTTAAGGAATTGTCACGTGATGAGTGTTGTGAATTCATGGTGGTGGCAGTGACTATGTTGTTGCTAGGGAAGTGTTTGATGGATGATGATGTTTGATTGTTGTAGTTGAGATTGGAGTATTGAATGGAAGCATTATTTGTCACTGGAATGTTCCATGAATGTTGTTGTTCAGGCCAATAATAAGGAGTTCTGGAAATAACTCCAACAGGTAACATCAAATCTTCATTCTCTCTCTTGATCTCATGCTTTTGGTTAAAAACTTTGCGAGCTTGAGCCTGTTGCTCCTTCCTTTGCTTCCCCAGTAGCTTCTTCTTAAGCTTAGTGTTCCAATAGTTCTTTATGTCATTATCAGTGCGCCCTGGTAATTGTGCTGCTATAATAGACCACCTGCATATATTAAAAAGCATAAATCGTTATTTTTATCACTCATGTTCAACTTGTGTACAAGGATCATACCAATCAGGTTCGAATCTATGATCTCATACGTACTACTTTAACCTTCCACCATTAGGCCCCTAGTGAGTTATCAGTCATATTCAACTAATAGCTTAATTATGGAATTGTTAGTTTTTGATATGGTATTAATTAAAGTCTCTATGATCAAGTGATCTAGAGTACTTTGATCCTTAATTCTTGTAATAGAATGTTGAATATTTTAGGATAATAAGAGAGGGACAGGAGTACTTAGAATTATCGGCTATTTGGTGATGAATAATGAATTTAATTACCTGCTTCCAATGGTAACATAGAGGCTACAAATTATGTTATCTTCTTCTTCTGAGAAACCTCCGTGTTTGATGTTTGGACGAAGATAATTCAGCCACCTGAGACGACAGCTTTTCCCACACCTCTTGAGGCCTACATCATGAACAAAAGAGAAATCAACATTCCAACATAAAGAATTTTGGATTTTGAAAAAAGATAGCAAAATTCAAAATTATAAACCAATTAATTATATTAATTGCTATAAAAAAAAAGTGCATATATTTTATATTGATGTGTATGATGGTTGATGAATATAGATATATACCTATTTTCTGAGGCAAGGCTATCCAGTTGCCACCAGTTCCATGCTCTTCAATATAAGATTTGAGTTTGGTGTCTTCTTCAGGTGACCATGGACCTCTCTTGACATTAGTTTTGTCACAGCAAGGAGCTCTTCCCATGTTTGCTATGCTTCTCTCTCTCTCTCTCTCTCTGTGTGTGTGTGTTAATTGATCTGATCAGTTTCAAGTAAAGCCAATGTTTATTGTAACTTGATGAGAATGATGTTAATAATAACGATTATATAAAGGAGGAGGGGAGAGAGAAAGAGAGAGTAATTGCCTCGAGCAAGAAGGACAGAAAAGAAACTTGGGACTTTTTGGTAAATGAATTTATTCAATTTCTTTTCCTCATTTTATGTATGTAGATTTTTTTAATAACATGTTTTAGTTAATATTTGGAATAATATAAATTGAAAATCTCACCGATGATAATTTTTTAATGAATATGAAAAGAGTACTAGGGGTGAACCCTCGTCTACAAGTGTCAGCCAAAATGGTTGGTAATATTTTATTTAAAGGCATCGTTGAAGTGAAGAAAAAGAGAACCGAAGACTTGAGTCCTTGAAAATATGAATAAAAAATTGAAACAGTATAAGATAATGGAAGAATTAGAAACGAAGACTGGTATTTTTACCATTGTCTTTCTTTGTCTAGAAACTATTTTATTTAGAAAAATTGTGTTTGTACGATTTTTTTTTTATAAAAATAATTATACAAAAAAGAGAGAAACTATAAGATAATCTGATTGACAATAAAAATAATATTGTAAAAACATTATATGAATTCATTATATGATTAATATGGCTTATTTATTTATACTCTCCATTCACCTATGTTTTTAAGGTCTCTCTTATATTGTTATTTTATTTATGAAAATAGCGGGGTTATGCATTATTGTCGTGAATGAATGGATGATGATGATGATGATCGTAAACATCATGTACGTTGTAATGGTGGGACCAAAGGTACGTAGAACGTTAAAGTGTTCAAAGTTCAAACCTCGTTTTTGGTTCTTTTTTCTTGACATAACACCTAGATAAGGAGCTACCCTATGGAAGAACAAAATAGATGTCATATGACATGTGAACCAACCCTCTATAAATTTATCGAACTATATCAATAAATAAAAAACACACGAGATAATAAATTAATGTGATTATCAAATTATCTTTTTTGCTTTAAAATATAAGGTTGGATTCCAAGTTATATAATACCAAGAGGTTGAGTTTTGTTCACATTTTATAAGTGTTCTCAAGGAGAGTCGTCTCTCATGCTAATTAGGGTTAAATTTCAGTTCTGTGCAGCAAACATGTTTCACCCGTTGAAAAAGGAAACGACGAAAGAGTAATTATTATTTATTATAGAGAATGAAACAGCTACGAAATTTAGATTGATAATTACAGATCTAGCAGGCAAATCTCATTAAATATTATTATATAATTATAATTGTATTATATATCAGCTCATATTTTTCGTTATGGTTGGTGACCTAATGTCCACTAGCTAGTAAATTACACTATGGTTTCGGCATACTCCCCAACTTGGAAATACGGGTTTGGATTTTCGTATCAGAAAAAAAAAAAGAGAATAGTTCAAGACTCTCAACCCTCATCGTGCAGTCAATTCAAGAACTTTATTATTATATTATTATTATCTTATAAAAATATCTTTATTTTTTATTTTTAAATTAAGGATATTAAATCATGTTTACGTCTCAAATTAAAATTATATGTTAATAATAATAATAATAATAATAATAATAATATGTACTCTTTTTTTGTGGGTAATAATATGTACTCTTGTATTCGGATCATGAATCAATATAATTCGTATTAATTTTTTTCTTGGTTATCAATCGAAACCACCATGAGTGCTAAAAGTCATGAAATTAAGTTAATATAAAGGTTATTTAGTTGGAAAAAAAAAGAGAGAAAAGCTTAATTGTATTTTTCATCTCAATTTTTTTTTATTTTTGGAGAATTTTATCTTCAATGAATTAATTTGACTTATTTTATCTCAACTCTTAAAAAAACTTCGAATTTTACCATAAACAAAAAAAAAGGTTTAAAATTCGCATGTTTCTTAAAAGTTGAATATAAATTACGTCAAATTAATATGTTGGGATAAAATTTGTTAAAATTTAAAAGTTAAAGGTAAAATGTTCAATTAATAAAAAATGGAGTAATAAGGTTGCATTTTTCAGAAATTTTAAATCCCGTAAAAGCAAACATAATCAAATATGTTGCTTGGTTTAACAAGGGTTTTAAACTCCTGTAAGATTATATTTGTCATTAATGGAGGTTTTAATCCTATCAAACCATTGAAACCAAGTTTTGCATATAATTGGAGTTTAAACCCCGTAAATGATATCAATTATTACCATTAATTTTCAAATGCAACTCAAGTTCTGCGTATTTCCATGATGTTTTGCAAAGAAATAAAAAGGCATGGATTGAATTCTTCACTTTATTTTTTCTTTTAAGTAACCAAATTGTGCACATATTCCAATATCTTTTTTTTTCTTCCTTTCTCCTCTTCTTCTCTTCGATATACCAAACACACGGTTAATTAATTATATTGAAATATATTACTAATATTAATTAATTTTATTTTTATCAAAAAATGATAAATTTTATTTACAACTAGGGAAAAAGGCATTGTATCTAACTACTTTTCCATATTTTTTCTAAAATAACAAGAAAGATAATAAAAATTATTGTATAATTAATGAAAATAGTTATAGGGATAAAATAGTAATTTATAGATACAAATATATGGATAAAATAGGTATAACAAAGTGTACACCAAAATACTATATTTTCTTTATATATAGTAATAGATATATTAAAATTTTCTCCTTTAAATATTATTTAAATCAAATTGTAATTATTTTTTCCACTTACGTCTAATTATAAACAAAATTACATTATAAAATAGTTAATAAAATAAACGAGAGCGTCTAATTATTACTGCTTTTTATTCTTGAATTCGGTAATGGAATGATACGTTGACGTTTATGATGTCAAAAATTAGTTTTTATTTATTTATTTTCGTCAAAGTTTAGATAAGTTATAAGAAAAGGGACCTGTCTTTAAACTTAGAATAAGAATTAAATTGATAAAACATGAATATTATAAAAAAAGCCTTGTAATAACAGAAATACTCTTGGGGCTCATTTTCATGGACATTTGAACTAAATAATTATATGAACATGCCAACGCCATGGCATCACTATCTATACGTACCAATCTTACTGGTTTATTTTCCACACAGAAAATTACAAAATATAATTAATCTATTAGTTAGTTTTTATAATATAGAAGTCAACAAGGTTGGAAGCCCACTATCACATCAGTCACAAATTAGACCAGCTGGCCTAAATATATTTCCCTTGTTTATTCTTAATTATTCTATCTGTTTTTCTTTTTCATATTTTAATTGTTGTATCTATAAATTTTACAAATTCACATGTTTAATTAAAGGCATAGAAAATTATGATAAGGGTAAGTGTTTACATTTTCGTTTGAAAGTTATAAATTAAATTATGATTATACAGATTTTCTTTTTCTTAATTCAATTATATGTTTTATCTTCATTGATTTTTATATGAATATTTTTTTTAATCAGGAGATATTTAAATTTATGTCTTCTATTTGATTCGTTCAAGTAATCTTTCTCTTATCATGTCAACTTATTATAAAAGGTAAAGTGATATTTATAATTATAACTTTATTTTTAAGCCAGAGATGAAATATTGATTCTTGATTAAAAGACATAAATATTGAACCACTCTACATGCATTATAAATCTCATTCATTTTTTGTTTAATTTTGCGGCCTAACGTATTAATTTGGTAAAAGCTTCATTCACAAATTTTAAAATCACTAAACATGGTTGATAATGTGCCTAAATTTTAAAAGATAAAACATTCAATAATAATATAAAAAATTACTAGATCAGGATTCATACAATTGCTTGCAAAGGATTACAATCACTATCTCGTATAATTTGTTAAGGAATTATATGATTGACATAGTTGAAAAGAAAAGTTTAAGGGTTGAGGGGAGGGTAAAGATGTTGTAGGTTAGAATTTGCTCACTAATATTTTAGGCTTAATTATAAATTTTACCACATAATTTTTATTATTTTATAAATTTTATCACCGAAATTTTTAATTTTTATACATTTTAGCACTGTTGATGTGTCAAAAAAAAAAGGAATAAATACATATTTTAGTTCTTAAAAGTGTGAGGTGATAATAAATTAATTCTTGAAATATGAAAAATTTTCAAATTTAGTCCTTGAATATGCAATTACGGATATTTAATGCCAAATTGATCCCTCAATTTGATTATCAAACTGACCATTAAATATTATAATTTAATGATAAAATAGTCTTACAAATTTAATGACATGACCAATTTGTTGTACTTTTTTTATATTTGGAAACTAAATTTGAATTTTTCATCTTTTAAAGATCAATTTGTTATCATTTCATACTTTTAGGGATCAATATGAGTATTTACTAAAAAAAGTTAAAAATAAAACAAAAATGACATCATTTTGTTACCATCATAATGGTATAATGCACAAAAGTAAAAAATTTGGATGGTAAAATTTGTAAAAATGTTAAAAGTTGGATTGTAAAATTCGTGGAAAAAAAAAACTTAAGTGATTAAATCCATAAAATTATGAAAGTTGAGGGATAAAATTTGCAAAAATAAAATTTGAGTGATAAAATTTGTAAAGTAATAAACATTTAATGATAAATTTGTAATTAAGGCAATATTTTAGTAAAAAATAGTAATTAACATTAACCGATAAATAATTAAGTTCAAAATTAGAAACTAAAAAAGGCTGACTTACCAATGACATGAAATAATTAATGAAAGTCAAACGAGCATTAAGCACGAGGATGTTTGAATTTTCACCACATGCTTGTGAGTTGTGACAAGCTATCATGAGCACAGAAAGTCAATAAAGAAAGGTTGGGTAACAAACAAAAAGTCCATAATTTTTAAACGACAAGGGAAGAAATGGTCTTGGTGGTAGGCCACCATCTCTTCTCAATTTTCCCGTCGTCTTTCTAAGATACTGAAATAACCATGGTTATTGGCTAATTAACCTTTTCGTCAACAAGAAAAATAGAAAGAAAGAAAGAAAGAATCGAGTGAATGATTTTTCTTCATATTTTTTGCGTACGTAATCGTGGACCTAGCTAGTAGCCAGCAGGTTTGAAACTATGCACCTTTTTCACAGCCTCCTATATTCTAACATTCAAACGATTACAGCTCAAGGCAACCATCTTGACTTGATTCTTTTTTACTTTCAATCGACCTCTATTAAGTGGGGAAATTAATTAATAGTTGCATAGTATGAGCATGATCTGAATTGTTTAAAACTATATATACAATAAAGCAGCATTTCTCTTAAAAAGAAAAAGGAACATTTAAATATATTGCTCTGTGATATAAAGAATATACATGAGTAGAAAGTAAAACTAATGCGTGTAATTATAATATGGTTACAGTTAGATGAGAGCACACGTACACCAACCATAACAGGCAACAAGATAAATAAGGATTTGATACGGGGACATGGAGAGATCCACATTCAAAGTTGGGGCAATGTCCCCTCTTAAATTTTTAAGATAAGTTATTAATATGTTTAATTTTAAATTTTTTTTCACAATATATCCTTTTAAAGTGGTTGGAGGATTTACAGATGATATAATTATTAAAGATGTCGGTGAAGAAACTTTTTGCATATGTAAGGAGTCGGTAGATAGTATTTTCTTGTAAGCCATGATTTAATTTGTATGTCAATAAAAGTAAGATTTTATTTTGCTTGCAAAGTTAGCATTCTAAATCGTTGATGCTAGATATATTCTCCATATTTATATTTATAACTTCATATATATGATATATATATATATATATATATATATATACACTTTTATGCTCTTTTGTATCTCATGTGAATGTTAGAAAATTCATTGTTTGTTCTTTTAAATTTTTTTTACAAAAAAAAAAATTTCGGGGGCGCTGTCCCCGAACCCCCGCTACTAAGTGTGTGACTGCCACTAGTGCTCTCCTTAATTATTTTTCTAGATCCGTCCTTGTACGGGGATAGGCACACTTTACGGTTATTATAGATATTGAAATATATTTTGAGAAAAATTATCTTTTTTTTTATGAATGGGAAAGAAAAACAAACAACAACCAAAATTAATTTTTGATATGTTCTATTACTATAGCATCAGCTCAGGAAGGTAGAAACAACAAGAGGACAAGCTTGTCAAGCTTTAAACCCATAATCCATCATTGCTCCAAATTTGGCTAGTCAGTCTGTGCAAGAATTCCTTTCATGAAGAGAGTGAGCAAACACCAAATCCCAAGAATTCTGAGAAAGAGATTTAATATGAGAGACAATAGGAGCATAAGTATCTTGCACTCCCTCATCAATCAACATAAGAGCAATCTTAGAATCAGATTCACATACAACCATCATATACCCTTCATTCCAAGCTAACTGTAAGCCCTTAGCAATGGCTTGAAGCTCAACGTTCAGATTAGTAGTAGTGCCACAACTACCAAAAAAACCAATAAGCCAAGCATGTTCGTGATTTCAGATCAGATCACAATAACCACTGTGTCTAGGATTACCAAGGGAGCTACCATCCACATTGATCTTGACACGAGGAGGAGACCAACTAACCAATCTAGGATCACAACTAGAAGGAGCCACATCCAATAACTTAGCTGAATCAATGGTAAGCCTTTTGACATTATTCAAGATTCTCCAAGTTTCCCATTCTGTGTCATTAAACACCTTATCATTCCTAGCCTTCCAAAGGAACCAACAACAGCAAATAAAGAGAGTACCATGATCACTAAGCGCATGATATTTAAACAAAAATAAGGGATCATTACTTGCGGAGGCCAAAGCAAAGTTAAACTTCATAAGCTCCCACATATTGTGAGCCCGAGAACAATCACACAGAACATGAAGTTTGTTCAGTAAAACCACATAATTGGCAAGATGCATCCTGAGTGATATGCCTATAAAACCTGAAACAATTAGTAGGGAGGTTGTTATGCATAATAAGCCACACAAAGTGTTTAAGATTCTCAGATACCCTCAACTTCCAAATCCAAGACCAACTATCTGAATTATCATTAGCCAAGTTCAAACTGAAAGGGCCATCAGGTCGAGTGAGCCACGCATAGGCACACTTAGTATAATAAGATCCAAAAATAAATGGATCCCAAATGTGAACATCTGAAACATCCAGATTAAGAAAAACACTTTGGATTTTACGTTTCACATCCAAAGGAAGTTGAGTATATAAGATATCAAAATTCCAACGACCATTCACATAAATATCACTGACTAAAAGTTGAGTGTCATGAATTTGAACAAAAGGAACTGTATCACATAATCACCCCTTATGTAACCACTTCTAATACTAAGAGATATGCTACCTTTACCAACTCTGTAGATATAACCATGCTTTAAATAATCAACAGCCTTAAGCAATGATTGTCAGGTATAAGATGCGCCACTATAATTTGATTCACCAAGAATATGAGAGTTAGGAAGATAAATAGCAGACAACAGCTTCACCCACAACCTATTTGGATTATGAATCAACTCCCATATATGTTTCCCAAGCATTGCGATATTAGCTGGCCTAGAACGACGCAAACCAAGGCCACCACTACTCCTTGGAGTGCTGGTTATGGCCCATTTAACCCAATGACCAGACTTCCCACCCTAAATAAACTGCTTCATAGCAGAGTCTAGGCTATTACAAATACCTTCCAGGATCCAAAGATTATGCATGGTATATATTAGCATAGAAATAACAACAAACTTTGCCAAAGTGACTCTGCCTGCTTTACTAAGCAATTTCTCTTTCCACCCAACCAATCAACTATTGACTTTAGCAACAATGAATGAAAAACAAGAGTTAGTTACTCTACTTGACAAAAGCAAAAAACCCAAGTATCACCCAATATTGTAAGTATGTTGAAACTCCAACATTCCTCCAAACTTAAGAACCTTGGCTCTAGGAACATTCTTGGCAGGAAGAAACTTGGATTTGTGTACATTGATCTTCATCCCTAAAGCTAAGCGAAAAGAATGAATAACCTCTTTGATAAGGTGCACTTGGGAAGACTTTGCTCTAGTGAAAAGTAAACAATCATCTGCAAAGAAAAGATGAGAGATAGTCGGACCATTCTCATATATTTTAATAGGAAACCATTGATGATTTTCAAATTTAGATTGAATACGAAGGGCAAGCTTCTCCAAACAGAGCAAGAACAAATAAGGAGACAAAGGGTCCCTTGACGAAGACCCCTAATAGGAGAGAAGTTATCGAGCTTTTCACTGTTCCATTTCAAGGCCAAATTAGAACAAGTGACACCACCCATAATCAAATTAATAGTGTGAGGAGGAAAACCAAAATCAAAGAGGGTGAGCCATAGAAAATTCCAATCCACGCTATCATATATTTTTTTCAAAATCAATTTTGAACATCAGAAACCAAACCTTCCCTTTCTTTTTGTGCATAATGTGGACAAGATCTTGAGCAAACATAGCATTATCAGTTGTACCTCTATTATGAATGGAACTACCTTGCAGAGGGCCAATGAAATCATCCAAAAATGGCCTCATTCTCCTCACAAGAATCTTCGATGAGCTTTAGTAAAACATTACAAAGACTAATGGGTCTAAAATCTCTCAAAGTTTGGGGATCATCCACCTTGGGAATAGGAACAATAAGAGTCTCAATAAGGTAATCATCAATAATTCTAGAATGAAAAGCCTTAGCCACTAGCTCCCAGACGTCCTTAGAGATGATATGCCAATAGCTTCTAAAGAAAATTGGTTGAAAACCATCTGGACCTAGGGCCTTATAAGGGTCCATAGAGAAGAAAGGCATCTTTAACATCTTTCATAGAGACTGGCTTCAATAACAAATCATATAACTCCTATGTGATCTTAGGAATGCAATCCAAATGGAGTATATGAGGGTCACAATGAGAGTTTTGTTGAAAGAGTTGTTTGAAAAACCTGTTAGCTTCTCTGTTCAAGACCTTGTCATTATCACATATGATACCATCAATGTTCAAATGAGTAACCTTATTGCAACATCTGTGAATCACGGTTTAAGTATGGTAAAATTTAGTATTCTTATTACCAAACTTTACCCAATTTTCTCTCGATTTCTGGAACCACAGAAGCTCCTCCTCCTCTAGAACCTTCGAAAATTGAGTCTAAAGATCACTTTCTAAACGAATTGAATCACTAGAAGGAGAAAAATCAGGTTGTTGATGAACTCCCTTTATACGAGCCTCCAACTGTTTCTTTTTCTTGAAAATATTTCCAAAAACATCATTGTTAAAAAGAATAGATTGCTCTCTAATTTTCCCCAATTTGAACACTACATCTCCCCCTGAATTATTCCAAATACTTGTAACTAAAGACTCATAATCAGGATGAGGCATCTAGGCCGCTTGGAATTGAAAAATGTTGCATCTTTTAATATGAAATTTGCTACAACTAATAAACAACGGATTATGATATGAATCGTGCTGAGAGAGGACTTCCACATTAGTTGTAGGAAAGGCACGTTGCCAATCTACATCAACCACAACTCTATCCAACTTCTTGCACACATGACCAGCCAACTAAATATTTTTTTCTGAAAGTATATAAGCCTCATGTGACATATAAGTCTAGCAAGTTGCAATTTGCCAACATATCTCCAAGAAGGCACGCTCTAGAGCCATCAAATTGACAACCAGAAACTTCATGAGAGAAAATGATGTCATTAAAGTCACCAAAACAAACCAAGGACCAGTAATAGTATTACACAAGTGAGCTAGATATTCCCAAAGCATGCGACGATAAGCAAAGGAAGGAGAGGCATACAAAGATGTACAAAACCAGATAACATTACCTCACTGCAGAGATAAGGTAATAACCTAATTCGTTTGATCAATTCTAGATAGAGTGATATCATTACGACAAACTAGCACCCAAATACCACCTGAGTGACCTCTAACCTCCTGGATAAACACTACAATATAACCAAATGATGTCCGAAAATTCTCCACCTTAGCAACCTGAACATGAGTCTCATACACACAGAACAAAGAAGGATGGTGGGATCTTATAAGATCACGAACATTCCCTTTAGCCTACTTTCTAAAAGCACCCCAAATATTCCAGGACAAAATTGTTAAATCTTGGAAACAATCCATTAACAACATATGGGAAAGAAAAGGACAGCACCCCAACAACTACATAGCCATATGAATTGAGTTTCAGGAACCACTTCCCTATATTTTGCAGCAACCAAGTCCCCATTAGCAACCTGTTGAGCCTCCTCTTGGTCAGTCTCCTAATTGGTTGAGCCACAAGCTGGTGTCCCATTTTCCTCCTCATTATCATCATGAAGAAGAATGAAATGATTAGGAGCAACTGCTTTCATTTTTACCGCAAACTTAGCTCCAAAGCCAACATCTTAATAATTTTTTTTTATTCTGGTTAAGTCCTTTCATGTTCTATAGAGAAACGGGTTGAGTCGATGTAGTCAGTGTAAAGAATATGAATATCTCACACTTAACCAGGAGGGGGTGAATTGGTTAAACCTTGATAAATTAAAAATTTCTTTAATCAAAATAAGAGTTCCTAGGATCTTTATCACTTTTCAAAACCAAGAAACCTTATTCAATCAAGTAGCTCAGTCCCAAGGAATTCAATGGATCAAAACTGACTTTGTTGGTCAAGCAATTTAATCAAGAACACAATGAATATAATGAGTTAAGGGATAGAGAAGCAAGACACAATCAGATTTATACTGGTTCACTTCAACACTAGAAGCTACATCCAGTTTTCTTCCAACCGACACTAGGTTAGAGTTCCACTATTATAATTTTCAATTTTTACAATTAAATACAATGTCTCCCTTTATCAACCCTAGATAAAATACGAAAATCTAAAACCCTATTAGATTCTAAGAGACAAGAACCTGAGAACACTACTCAGTTCTTTCACCTAGAGAACCCCTTCTCTAGTTTCAAGCAAGAACCCAATTACAATAGCCAAATTACAAAGAAAATTCAAAACGAAAATTACATTCAAATTAAGGAGAGAAACAACCTGATGATCCAATGTATGCAATGCCAAATGAAGTTACCAGATCAGGTTGAATGATTACAAATCAATTAGCACAGCTTTCCTTAATCTTGAAATGATTTCAAGCTCCAAGAATGACTCAAGCACACGTGATCAAAGCACAATGGAGCTAGAAACAATTAAACCCATAGAAAACACTTTAGAATGCTCACAAGACTGTTTAAGCTCAGAAAATACGTATGGGTAATGTTCTACAAAGTTAGAAATCAAGCTGAGCATCAATCCTATTTATAACAGTTTTTTGTAACTAACTGTAATCGATTAAACGCGCCAAATAATCGATTATTTCGCATATGTAATATATTAAATCAAGAATTTAATCGATTAAATTGTTCATAAGCATTTCTGGGTTTTGCAAAACGAGTCAAATAATCGATTATTCTGTCTTGTAATCAATTAAGACAGGAGACTCAAAAAGACAAAATACACAGTGTAATCGATTACGAACTTTGGTAATCGATTAAAGCAAGAGCCTGTTGTAACACCTCGTGTGCACCCGGTGTATTATCATTACGATTATATCAGAATTAGCGCTTAATCACAAGACAACACAAGCCCCTGCCGATCCAGTTCACATAACATAACCATAGGCAGATAACATAAATATCTCAAATATATAAACAGGAGGAACCTCATCACATAACATAAACTGGTCATGTACATAAACATCGTCTGACACTCGAAGTGTCTATACAAAAGAATAAGCATCTGAGTGCTTTCTAATCTCAGAGATCCTTCCTCACACGAGGGCATATATACAATATATACACATTTCAAAATTTCATGTACACACACATGTCTTCCCTCTACAGGGGTACAAAACAACAAAGCTGAGCCGAGCTCCAAGCTTCCACTGCTGCCTCACAGCCAGGCAGCACTGTCTCTACTGGGGCCTCCCGTCCTAAGACCGTTCCTCTCTGCCAGAAGAGTCACCTGAAACAACATAAACCCCACACGGGGTGAGATATACATCTCAGTAAGCTCAGGGTCCTTGGAGGCATCTCCTCCATCCTGGCTCACTCACCATGACACAAGTCATCAAGGTATCACAACCACATTGGCCTCCCGGCCTGGCCTCCCGACCCTCATAATAATACAAGCAAGTCATCTAGCTCTAATGTAAGGTGGATCCAATCAACACCAAACCTCAGTGTGAAACCGGAATTCACACCCGTGTCATCCCATCGGGAGCTACCCCTTACGCATGGACGCACGTATATGGTACCTCCGAGAATAGGCAATCAACCGCAACGGGACATACCTATCTCTTGGTTTTAGGGGATCATCATCACCCCGGGATCTAATCAACCATGAGCAAACCAAACTAGGAGGTGCGCTCTACTCCTAGGGAGGTCCATATCTATCTAACTGGCCAGAAGATCTAACAACAGGTATCATACATATCTCAAGCACAGATACAAGCATATATCATCATGAGTATGCAACAACCAATAATGCATGTATCATGAATGTAACCACTACTCCCTTGGAGTATGGTGGAGCACAAGCAAGCGGGAAACATCCCCAAGGGACCAAGAACTTACCTGGCAAAGCCAAGCTCTGCGGTTCTTTCCCTGCTCTGTGGCCTACGCCACTGACACCTGCGGTGTCACGCCCTATACAAGGCACACAATCATGTATCAATCATCCATACAGCCATAAAAGCACAAAGCATAACACGGTTCTCAACCGTTCAACGAAAGGACTCACAATCCTTTCCAAAACCACAAGGTCACCTAGCCTAAGGTTTATCAGAGCCAAACCAACTATACCACTCATAGACCCTCAATGGTCTAGCTTGGCTTAGCCAAAGCACTAGTGTCTTCACAAGGCATCGGTGCAAGCCAACGTCAGGAGCTCAAAGCTTTAAACTGACCAAAGGCTCAAGAATACATATGTGGCTTAAACGGTTCTTCCACACATAAGGCACCGTTCCCACAGCCTTCCAAGGCCATCAAATCCACCAACCAAGGCTCTTGTATGTTAAAACAAAGCTAAGCAACTCAGCCTATCTACCAACATACATCACAAAGAGCCAAGAAAACAAAGTTCACCAAACTCACATTTGAGAGCTAATCCTACATCCTCACAACATTCTAAACACATGTTTCCAAAGGACCCAAGGCTAATACTAGCTCTATCACAAGTGAGTCACTATTCACCCAAAACCCCAACTCACAAATCAAACGGGGAATTTCGAGTTTCTTACCTCAATGACGACAAGGAAGGCCCAAGGACGACTCTCCCTAGCTTGGGTAACCACGAATCGTCGTCGTTCCTCGCCGAACTCGAGTTCTACGAACTTCCCTTGAGAAAAGGGATTCTCAAAATGCGTGGGTTTAAAGGGAGAATGAGGAAGGATTCAATCTCTACAAGTGATTTCCACAAGATTGGTGTATCAAGGAATGTATTTTGGTGAACTATAGCGAAGGAATGAAGCTTGGAGCTTCAACAATGGAGGTAGGTTGCTGGAGGAAGAAGAAGAAAGCTTTTTGGGCCAAAACTCGAAAAATGGTCTTTATATAGTGGGTCTACCCGAGCTGCCACGCTGATCGCGCCACTCTAACGCTGATTGTGCCAGCCGCAAGTGGCCACGGCGCCATCTGCGCCAACCCCGCGCCCAGAGCGCCAACCTCCAGAACCTCTGGCGCCAACCGCGCCAACCCCCTGGTGGACAGGTCCTCTGGGTGGTCTGGCACCACTTGCGCCAACCTAGCGCCCCAGGCGTCAACCCCCAGAATCTATGGCGCCCACGGCGCCGCTCTCGCACCATCAGCGCGGTCCACCAGAGGCTGTGGCGCCAGGAGCGCCACAACTCAGAACCATGGCGCTGGCCGCGCCATCCTGGCGCCAAGAGCGCCACAGTTCTACAGAAGGATTCTGCAGAATTCAGCGCTGTTCGCGCCCAAAACTCGCGCCATACGCGCTGAGACTCAGGGTTATTATACCTGTAGCCTTCCAAATACACTGTGTAATCGATTACGAAATGTGGTAATTGATTATCTAATACAAACTTAAAATTTTCATACACATAGTATAATCGATTACTAGAAATGGTAATTGATTAAAGCAGGGAGATGATTTTTTCAAAATAAGCCTGTGTAATCAATTACAATACATTGGTAATCAATTATCCCAGCACAACTTTAAAATACATATAACTATGTAATCGATTACAATAAAGTGGTAATCGATTATATTCAATCACAAGGTAGTTTATATGAAAACAATGGTCAAATAATCGATTATCCCGATAGGTAATCGATTACAATTTTCTTGAAAGCTTTTCCAATTTAGACTAAGAACAAAATAATCGTTAAATGAAGTATGTAATCGATTAAACCAGCAGAAAATGTATTTCTCCAAAAACCTTTTCAAACATCTTTAAAACTTAACCATTTTATGAAAGCCTTGTTTAAATCTTATGAAAATCAATTAGTTTATTCATGAATGAATGTATGCAATGTACTTGGATCACTAGATTGTTTTTCTCTTACACATTTCACACAATCTTTAACTTCAAGGCATCCATTTGCATTTTGAAAGCTCAAAACCAATACTTGATCAATTTCCTTTACAATCTTCATGTTGCTCCCCTTGTATCCAACAGTCAGCCTCTTTGAAGTTTCAGATCCGTACGATGTCTTTTGTGGCTACCTATAGTTGAATTATTTTTCTTATGAGCCATGTCGGTTGGGACCCGCAGTTGAGGTGTGATTTGAGGCACCTGGATATGCGACGTAAATGTTGCGTGCGCAAGTTTCTACTGGCTTTTCCTTCTCATGCCTTTTTTCCTACAAACTTATTCTCATTCAAAACTTATCGTTATTAGAAGATTGCTGCAATGAAGGCTTCCAATTTTTTCTCTCAACCGTTAGCCAATCACCATGAACCAGTTCCTTATTTTCCTCCATCTTTGACTTATTTGATCCCTCTAAATTGATTGCATCATTAACTACCAGATTTTTTGGGAGAGACATTGCAGCGTTGGAATTTTTCAGCATCACACCAGCCGCCTGCACAGTCACCGGAGCTGCATTGTTATAGCCTAGGCTTTGTTTGCATTCCCTTGTCAAGTGACCATAGCATCCACATGTGGTGCATATTCTATGGAGAACCCATTACTCCACACGATACCAATGATTTTGAAGCCAAACCTTCCCAATAATTGGCTTGGTTAAATCAATCTCAATGCAAACACGAGCGAAACTCCCACTTCTTACGTCTAAAGTGTTACTATCCACTTTCACCGGCATTCCCACGACTGCAGAAAGGGCAAGGATGACGCTTTCATCGTAGTAAAATAGGTTCAAACTAGGAAAATGGATCCATACCATTGTTTGATCAATCTTAGCTATAGGGCTAATAAAATCCTTCGACCAACATTGCACTGTTAGGTAGTGATAAAAAATCATCCAAGGGACATTATACATAACCCTTGAACGATCAATCTCACTTTCAAACTTAACCATGTAGAAGTTGTTGCCAATATCCATGATCTCAAACCTAGCCACAGTTTTCCATATTTTCTTTAATATGTCCTTCATTGTGTGATACCCGATGTTTTTCCCAAGCAGCTTTACCACCAAGGCATCATTCCATGGTGCACAAAGACCCTCAAAAACTTCCTCATCAATGTAGACCATTGGAAGGAGAGGGTTGTTATCCTGATATTCGATCCTTGCTAGGTTTTCCTTTAGCAGATCAACCTTTTTTCCTTGGTTCTTGTTGACTGATCAACATATCTTTGAAAGAAACATTTTTCTTATCAGACGGTTAATATTTGGCGGCAGCAAAAAAGACAAATCCCAACACGTTTGAGCTCATACTCCACACCTCATTTACGATTTGGATTTAGATTTCTAACTTTTATTTTAAATTAAACTTAAAAAAAGTTACTTTTTTTGATTAAATTAAAGTTAAGTTATAGAATTAGGGTGTATTCACAAAAAAAAAAAAATATCAAACAAAAGAATTATTAGAAAAGTACAATGAGTACTCCAAAGCTCTAAATATATAGTTAACTTTGTTTGATGATACATTGAAATGGACAATTACAGCAATCTAACAAAGCAAATGAGGAGTGCACAAGTCAATTCCAAATCAAACTTCCTCTCACACATGGTCTATTATAGTGAGGAATCTATTTTACCTCATTTAGGGTTTGAGAGACTTGCATAAACAATTATGATTTTCAATTAAGTAACCGAAATATTCCCAAATAATGATTTAGGGTTTGAGAGACTTGCATGAACAATTATGATTTTCAACTCTATGCTGAAACCTTCAACTATCTGATTGTGAAGAATACCTGTGATGTATGTATGGGAGAATTGGACATAAAGAGAATAGCGTTTGGTATCAATAAAACAGAAAATAAGAGATAGTTGTGTAGCCTAAATAAAATTGAAACACTAAGAGATAATTTCAGATTAAATACTATTTCTGATAAATAGTACATTATTCTATGCACACTAATTACTATACATGTGATCATTTGGGATAACTTCAAACGAAATAGTGCTTAAAAATGTCTCTGTCAATTAGGTTTCTAGAACATAGTCTGCTGCTTTTGGACGAAGCCGATTTGAAGGCTTTGCTTGTTGTCAACGATCACATCAAAGAGGTGAATTTGTCAACAGTCTGAAAATGATGAAAATTGTTCCAAATTAAACGTATAAAAAGGACTACCAAGGGAATTTTGGAGTTGAAGTGACAGCGACAGTGAGACTCAGTGAAGGCTTGTGCAACCACAAATTTCCCGGAAGGTTCCTTTTGAGAATTTGCGAACACTTCTATTAATGAAGAATTGTTCTTAACTTTTTAGCTTTATATATTCGGTGTTGAACATGGTAAACAAAGTCGATCCACAAGCTCAGCATAGCAGCTTATAAGAAACCATTTTATATGTTTTCCAATATACATTTACACGGTTGTTTCAACTTTCCAGCTGTCTCTGGTTATAGCAATAATTTTCGCAAATTTGGACAAGAAGGACCTCAGAAGCAAGCTTAACTGATTATAAAATTAACTTGCGAAAATAAACCCGTGAATCTGTGATGTTTTTTTTTTCTTTTTTAACACCAGAATTAGGAATTTTGATTTACTGATGAGATTTTGAAGTATCTCATAAGTATCTCATAAGTTTTAGTTCTGAGTTGATTATGAAAATGATTCTCAGATTAAAACTTATTCATATTTTAAGTTCATCCTTTCTCATTGAGGATGTGAATTGAAAAAGTCAAATCAGATTCTCATAATCTCATCTACAAGCTCACTCAACATGTATTGTCACCTAATCCACACTCATCATTTATAAACTTGCAATGCTTCTATTTACTGTTAAATTTCAGGGACATTATTATTTATTTATGTATTTATTCATAGCTTCAGGGACATTATTGTTTATCTTTATGAAGTTAAGCTAGCATGGGTATATAATTTAAGGGATCGTACATATTTGAGAAAGATTAATTTCTAGGAAATAGCCAGTTATCTTTTTTAAAATTCTATATATCAAAGTTACAATTTCTTTAAAATAAATTGAACCAACCATGATATATTAAAAAAGTTATTATTCTATCAGTAATTTTTATTGCTAAGATCTCTAGTAGGGTTTGGCTCAAGTTTATGTAAGCATGACAAGGGTGAGTGTCGGCGATCTAATAATTAACCGTGTTGAAAGAGTAAGTGTATGTGAGAAGAAACTTAAGTTATATCTAATAATTAATTGACTGGTAATATCCATTATACGAAGAAAGGCACTTCTTACTTCTTAGCCCTACGGAAAAGGAACGCACTTGCGACGCTATTTCATGGTTACTTTTGTAGAGTTAAATAATAAATAAAATGAAAATGGAGGAGACGAGTCAAAAAGGATATAACAAAGTTTCAGATATCACTTTTTGAAGTACAAATGAAAATGCATGATTTATGAGCTAATGAAAATATATTCTATCCACATTGATGCAATCGCATACTTTTTTATTATTACGAGTGTTTTTATTTTATTTTATGATATTGGTGATTTATCGCTTTTCTCATAATTAATTTACGTCATAGAATAAGATAAATTATCTTTAGTGATTTTTTTCTTTTCAACCATTATTTTTAGCTCAAACTCAAAATCAAAATCTTGTTTAAAAAAAAGTTGATGATCATCCCCAACCATTAAAAATAAAAAAGGAAGTCATCACAGTTGTGGTCACTTTCATGGTGATTTTCACCATGGTGGATAGTGTAAACTGTACACAGGTGCCACAGACCACATTACTTACAATCTTAACTCTTTTACTAACTACAAAATATTAAACTTATTTCCACTATACTGCTTAATGTCTCTTAGTGTATGCAACTATTTCTCAAACAGTTTTTGTAAGTGATTCTTTAACTCTACATAATGTGCTTTATATTCCAGATTTCAAAGTCAACCTTATTTCTGTGACAAAGCTTTTGAACCTGATTATTATTGTGTTATTTTCAATACTAATTCATGTCAGATTTTGCAGAACCAAACCAAGATGATTGGTTCAGCTAAGCATAAAGGTGGTTTATATATAATCCCCGAGAATATGCACCCCTGCAGCTATTTGTATCTCAATCTAGTTTAAAATGTATATCTTAGCAAACACTATTGAGTGATTATTTCTAGGCAGTTGTGGTGCAAATATGTCTTCAATAAATTCTTCATCTATCATTCCAATATTTAATATTGAAAACTATCATATTTGGGCTGTGAAGACGAAGTTTTTTTTAAAGATCTCAAGGTTAACGAAACTTGTAATCTTGGAAGCTGATTCACAGTTATTGAGCGTAAGTCCTACCATTGCTCAGATGAAAGCTTATGAGGAGGAAAAGCTGAAAAAAAGATAAAGTCATCACTTGCTTGCATTCATATCACACTTTTACCAAAAACATAGACTTGAAAACATCTGAATAGGTGTTGGACAAGATCCAAGACGAATTTGAGGGCAATAACATGATCCAAGACGAATTTGATGGCAATAACAAGGTAAAATCTGTCTTTTTTTATTGTCTTTCATCTTTATCAATTCAAATTCAAATTAGAATAAGGAATTTGAATTGATTAAGATGAAGGACAATGAGTCAAAGATTATTTTGACGGGTTTATTGCTGTTTTAAATCAATGACGCTTCTTGGTGAGATATCATTTAGAGATCAAAAGGTTGTAGAAAAGATCATGGTTTCAGTGCCTGAAAAGTTTGAAGCCAAGATCTCGGCAATTGAAGAGCCATGCGATTTGAAAAATCTCACAATGACATAGTTAACTAGCAAGCTTCATGCACAAGAGCAAAGAGTCTCAACAAAAAGTGATAAAGCAGTTTAAGGTGCCTTTCCAGCAAAACACAATGGAAGGCATTTTGAAAACTTACATTCTTCCAATAACAACAAAGGGAAAGCTAAAGGTTATTCAAGAAAAGGAAAAGCTTTTGCATTGTTCTCAATGTCTAAAAAAAACAATTATGCTGAAGAAGATTGTTGGTAGAAAGATAAACCTCCTTTTCAATGTATTTTTTGCAATAGACTTGGTCACGGTGGGAAGTATTGTAGATTGAAGAAAAAACAGTCTCAGCAACCACCAAAACAAGAAGCAAAATTGATTGAAAAAGATAACATTGATGAAGAGCATTTATGTATTACATTATAAGAACTCAATTCACATGGATTGAATACTTGGCTTATTGACTGAGGTTGCACCAACCCCATGACCAAATGTCTATCAAGTTTTACCTCCATTGACAGATAAATTCAACCAAAAGTCAAGCTAGAAAATGGAGAAATTGTGCAAGTCAAAGGGAAAGGGGTAACTTCTATACCAATCAAGAAAGGTTTGGTAATTGTCAAATATGTTATTTACATTTTATAACTGGATCAAAATCTTTAATGTTGCACAAATGCTAGTAATATATTGATTTATCATGGAAGAACACTGAACAGATTGATGGGCAACTTGCTTAGTTCGTGAAGCTAAAACTTCACATTTTTGTGGCAAATCTCAAGGAAGACTGTTTGAGTTATGAAATTTTGCCTTATTTATTTGGATTTTAAAAAATAAGATTTAAAACTTGACATTTTCATGGAAAATCTCAAGAAAGAGTAGACCGAGTTACGAGAATTTGCGTTATTTGAATTTTAAATAAGTTGTAGATAAGATTTTTTTTTATTGTTGTAAATTTTATCTTTTATGCTTTGTTTTAGTTAATGTAATTTCAATTAAATCTGATGACAAATTAGAATTTTAGGAATTTCATATTAGTTGTAAGCCTATACATAGACATTCTTATATATGAAATTTAATGACTATTTTCATTTAATCTAAATCTCTTTATTTTCGCAAAAAGTTCCTATATTTTTAATTTTAATTATAGAGAAGATTTCCAACAGAATCTTTCAAAAGCCTCAAATATGATTAACTCGTGAAACTATAAAGGTAGAAAGAACAAGAGGAATGGGAAAAGATGAAAAAAAAAAAAAAAAGGGACTTGTGGGCATGAGATGCAATGGGAGTGGTGGCACGATGGAGTTGGAAATTAGAGATGAAAGTTGTGAGCTTTGGGTTGTTGAAGTTAGAAAAAGGAAGATAAGTGTTGCCTGAGGGGAAGACCGTATAACATTGTTGAATGCCTTGTCGGATTACGGTGTTCTCCATTCGTGTCTGTCTAACAAAGGAGGTTCTGCAGTGCACGTGTGTTTGTGTTGTGTGTCTTCTGAATTCTAAGGGATCTCTCTTCTACAGTTCTACTTATTAAAAAGCACAATAAGAATATACTAATAACATCAAATATCTTATTCGTAGAAATATCAAATATCATACTTCATAATAAAATTTTATTTTTATTCAATATCCTAAAGATAATTAATAGTAAAATGGTTTTTTTATGCATTCCTTATATATACAACCAAATAACTTGAGAAATTAATTTTGGCCATCAATCTGCAGTTAGACACGTTTTTGTACCCGAAAAAAACAAAAAACTTGTTTGATTTCAATAAAAGGTTTTTTTTTGTGGGGTATTATTACATTGTACAAACTCTAGAATAGTATGATTGGTGACTTGGTAAAGAAATTCACGTATTAATATTAAGCATTCGAGGAACATAATTACGCAAAATAAAGAACCAGCAAAACACAAGCTTCAAATACATGCGATTCTGACCACCATCGTGTTTGTAGACGCAAGCAAAATCACAATTGATGACTACACGATGATATTCAGCGTTGTGTCCAAAACTCAAATCTAGCGGGTTTAAACACCACAAACAAAACCATGCCAGAATAACTCACTGAATCAGAAAACCAACACATTTTGGTAGAGTAACGTACCCTTGGCTGTGCATCTAACTTCGCTTTTCTCTTTTCTTTCCCTCGTTTTGGAGTACATAACATCCCTATTTTACGAACTATGATATCAACAGTCTACCCCACCCTAAATTGCAATTTGCAACTGCATCCATTAAGTGTGTACACACAGCAGACATCTCCAAGTTAGTTCTACATACATTACCCAGCTCCAAGTCACTAACAAATGAAAAGTCCATTCCTATGGCATTCTGCATTACAAGAGGATGAATCCAATGAACATAGCAAATTTCATTTTGTGACATTATCTAATGAAAATGAACAGAAGATACAGTTGAGAGGAACGTACAGCTAAACATGTTTTAATTGACGCACCTTATACACTCCTAATATATACTTGTCTTAACCACACCAATTATAAGTACCAATACTCATACCCATCATCTGCAGTTCCCTGTCCACAAACAACACCTGCATGAATATATAAGCAAAACTTATGCACAAAAGGAAACAAAAGAAAGCAGTACATTGAAAATACTAGCTTGGATAAGAACCAAAGTAAATAGAGGGGAGAAAAAAAATTGATTGTAAACCACTACCTAACACTAACAGTGCTCAGAAACTTGTTCGTTGTTTCCTTTGGATATTTCTTCTGTGCTTCCCAATACACTAGAAGCACAAGGCAAAATATCTTCCTGTCTAGTTTTAGAATTTGCTTGATCAATTGTTTCTCCATGAAGATTACATTGATGTGCTCCCAATGTAGGACTCTGCAAATTATCTTTTAGTTCTTGACTGAGGATAGGGAGAGCATCAAGTTTCTCGGAAGTCACTTCTGATACATGAATAACCTTATCAACCATTACTACATGAGTTTCTTCCATGTTCACTTGTGTTTGATTTGATGACATTAACACCTGCTGGACCTTAGAAACACCTGATTGGACCTTTTCATTGGTTTGTTCTTCTGCTCTTGATTTCTTATTTTGCCCCACATCTACAAGTGGATCGCCAACTTTATCAGTCACGTTCCCCCTCCCTCTTTTTCGTCTGCCTGCACGATGTCCATCTGGAATCAGGAGAGCACTTTTTCCATTCACATCTTTAGCCTCAGATTCAATCTCACTTCTTCTAGCATCATCTAGAGAGGGTACTTCAACTATTACTTTTGGTTCTTCAAGAGCAAATCCTATTTGTTGTCCCTTGCCAATATTACCAAGTCGTTCGTCATTTTCCAAGTGCTTTTGCCCGTTACTAACATTACCAGTATCAGAACCCATAGGAGAATCCTCGTTTCTCCCAAGTGGCTTCTCAGGAGAATTTCTGAAAATTAGCTCCGTGCATCGTTTTATCCATGAGAATCGAACAGGGCTAGGAGGAGAAACAGATGACTTCTGCACAAGTGGAGTATCAAACCCATTGCTGATTTTATCACCACCTTGTGTAAGAGATTGATGCTTCAAGTTCTTCCTTGCAGAGATTTTCTTTTGGTTAGACTCCATATCAGATTTAAGCATTTCAGTGATAGCATTATCATCAGAGACAGCTTTCAAATCTTCTAGTTTTTTCAATTCTTCAGTCTGAGAATAAATTTCAATTCTATCAGCATGCAACAGTTCTCTCTGCTTTTGGAGCTTATCCCTTTGAACCTCGAGTTCCTCAATACAGTTAGTAAGTTCAGCCCATTCCCTATTTCTCCGTTCACGATCCAAATTTATCTCAGCCCGCTCAGTCTGAAGCCTTTTCATCTCCAAGGAAACCTGTTCCAACTCTTTTGCTGCTTTCTCTTTAAGAGCATTAATATACTGAAGTTCAGTGTTCTTTTCTTCCTCAAAAGCCTTTTCTCTTTGCTTCAAATAACTTTCCACCTCTTCACGTCTCTTCTCAATGAGGTTATTCAGCTCCTGCTTTTGCAACTCGATTTCCCGCAAGAAATCTGCTCGCTCTTGCTGCATCTTGCCAAACCATTCAGCATGTTCATGTGCCATCTTGTTCAAGAAATTTTCTCGTTCACTAGCAAGAAACCCCAGATCTTGGTTGTATTGATTGCGCAGATTTTCTTTCTCTTCTCTTAGTTGGTCACGCTCATTCTTAATAAAAGTGGAAACCGCTTCCCTTTCCTTTGCTATGAATTCTGCTTCTTTCCGCAACTCTTCTTTTTTTTCATCAAGAAGCTCCCACTCAGCTTCAAACTTTGCCTTCTCAGCTTTCAACTTCTCTGCCTCAGCCAAAAGCTCCAACTTCTGAGATCTTACAAGGTCAATCTCTTCCTTTAGTTTCACTTCCAAAATTGACAAGTCACCTGTTTCACTTTTCATGGTCTCCAGTTTCTCCTTTTCAATATCAACTTGTCTTATTTTATCTTCCAATGATTCCAAAGACTTCTGCAGATCTTGCTTTGCTTGTTCAACATGATCTTTCTCCTTCTGCAAAAGCACTTTATTTAACTCAAACTCCTTCTCAGCAGCACTCAACCTTTGATCTTTTTCTTCAAGAGCACTTGACAGGTCCTTCAGATCCTTCTCCTTCTCACTCAGCGACCTTGACAGAACTTCCAACTCATGCTGCCTTTCCATGATTTGATACTCACAATGTTTAAGATCAACCTCCTTCAACTCCCAAGCCCGTCTCTTTTCCTCAATTTCATTTTCAACCACTTTGCGCTGCATTTGTAGCTCAACTTCCAAGTTATGTTTTTTGGTTCTCAGTGCGGCTTCCTGACCAGCAACAACTTTCCGAGTTTCATCCTACATTTTCCAGCAAAAAAAAAAAAAGAATAATGATACAGAGAAAAGGATCAGAACTCAAATGAAATGAAAAGTAAACAATTGGGAGAGAATGTACAGATTCTCTATTAGAAAGTTTCACTTGAAATTCAAGTAACTCTTGTTCTTTCTTGCTCAGCTCAGATTTCCATTTAGCAAGTTCCTGTTTTCGCACAACATAAATAAACACATGAACAAGACAAAGATAGTAAATATTTAACATTAATATCATCTTGAGCCAACAAAGAGTTTTCAAATACGAACCTCTTCTCGTTGTATTAAGATTGCCTCCTTCAGTTTTAGGGTGGCTTTCTCGTCATGTAGGGCTTCATGTTCCTTTTCAATTTTCACTTTTGTGTCCTCCAACTCTCTTTGAAGACAATTCAGTTCCTGAGACCTACTCAATAAGTGTTCCTCTCTCTGGTTCAGCAAGGATTGTGATTGAAGTAATCTTTCCTGTTCTTGTTGCAAACCCTTTTGCCTTTCAGAAAGGGATTGCCTCTCAAGAATCATCTCCTTATCTTTTTCATCACAACTGAGAGATAGAGAAAGAGAGAGAGATCAACATAATTACTGGAAAAAAAAATATGAAGCTATCAAAATTTTCAATATAATCACATATGCAACATGTGGAACTTAGAACCACAAAACTCAATCACATGTTAGCATGTTGCTAATTGTTTAAAGGAGGTATGTTAACTGTTAGTTAGCTGCATCATGCATAATCTTGTCAATTGTATGAATTCAAAAATGAGTGATTATATTAAGTAGAAGAATAATTCAAGCAGTCAACTATGCAACCTGAAACCAAAAACAAAATTTGATACACTAATTTCTTTCTCCCTCACCTATAACTAAGATCTATGTAAAAAGGTGCTCAGAATTGTTCAAGACAACCAACCATCTCTAGACAGCACAATATTGAGGCACGGCTTAATGTGCTTACATGCTCGAAATCACAAAAATGAACTAGGGAGATAGTAAGTAGTGAATTTCACACATTAATTATTATTACTGTTATTATAAGTATACGAGTAACATACTCGGACTTGAAAGATATGATTTGCCGCCGGAGATTATCTTCACGTGCTTCAACATCATGAAGCTTCCTTTCTGCAACATTGTGATATCGGTTAGCCTCTGCCTGCAAAGATTCTGCAGCACGCACCTTAGCTTCAGCCTCTGTAAATTTTTTCTGTGCTTCATCTATCAATTGGCGTGCTTCAGCAAATTTACTCTCAGCTGCAACCTTTGTTTCAGCACTTTCTGTACGCAGCTCATGCAAGGCCTTCTCAAGCTACAAAAGACAATAAAAAATACCTCTAGAAGTGTGAGCAAAAAAGATATTTGGAAAAGCAAGCATGTATGGTTTTGTAAGGGGAGAACTATTCCATAAACTTACACTTGCTATGCATGCATCTTTGACGCTTACTGTCTTCTTCAAACTTTCTTCACGTTTCCTTGATTCAGTTAATGCAGATTTATTCATGGTTGAATCATGTTTATGCATTAACTCAGATGATTCAGCCAAGGCCTTTACTTGCTCATACTTCGAAGCCAAATCCTTTTTCTCCAATATGAGAAGGCCCATGTGGTGCTGGTGATCATATATCTACACAACATATAAAGGTCAAAGTGAAAGCGAGAAAGGAACAATGAACTTTGTTAGCACTAACAGCAGGAAAGAAAATAGTGTATCTTATAAAAATGAAAGACCCCATAAACCTTGTATAGAGCATTCACTTGCAAATGCAATTCAATTAATGGGAGAAAGAGTTGGTTTGAGTGATAATAAACCAGTTCACATTATAAGCATCAGATCATTTATTCATCTGGCTTTGCAAGTGATGGGTACTAACCAACCAAACAGAAAAATTAATGGAAAGCTATTCAATTGACAGGGTATACAATGCAAGAGAACAGAATGAAGCAATCTATAAAAGAAAGAAAACTTTGTAATTAGTGATACATGCACCAGGATGAACAAAAAATTGGAAATGTCAGTCAGAGTAATATAATGTTGGCGGAGGACCAAAGGAATTTTGGCCTGATTAACAACCCAAATGACAAGGAACCTTTCTAAACTCTTGGGCTACAAAGCGTTTAAAATTTTAATTTTTTGGTTGTTGATGGGATATCATCATTGGCAAATCTGTAAAACTAATCCCTTGGACAAGAGGTGGTGTTTAGGTAAAGCCCTCCTCAGCATGGCGACTCTAGAATTTACATACTCCACTAGTCCACTTCCAACACAAATTGCAAGAAATCAATGGTAACTTAAAATCGAAATTCAATCCACTGCACTATCAATGTATCAAAATTAAATCTAAACTTAAAACCTTACAATTCAAAGCATTCTATAAAAGGACAAACAGCCCTGAATCCACAGTTTTCCCCAATACCACAAAATTCCAAACAACGACTGCTTTCTATCCAATCATAACATCACCAGGTGCAGCTAATCACTAACAACTACGTTTAAAGATCATGAACACAGAATCTATCCACCATAATTATCAAGAAAGTAGGACTCAACCAATAAAGCAGCAACGCAAAAAGATCTCACACTAGAATAAACAAGATACCATATGAAGCGGACATCCACACTGAAATTCATCATTAAACCCAAATAATTGCTAAGCCGTCTCAAAAGACTATTAATGAATACTAAATAAATTATCCAAACCCACTCAAATTAAAATCCCTTCACACAACAAATTACCTCACTAACCCGATCGCATTGCATGTTTCGAATTAACGGTTCCCCCAATTCAATTCAAACAAACTGCAATTAAAAATAAAAAGGTTATAGAGAGAGGAAGAGAATAACGAACCTCAGCTTCGAGCTTGGCGATGTAAGCAATGAGCGCAGCCTTATCTTTGTGCTTAATCGATTCCTCATCGAAGCCAGCGTCACGGAGGCGCTTCCAGATCTGTTCGTCGGAGAGAGGGTTTCTCAAAACCCTAGAACCCGGCGTAATGGACAAGTGCTTCGAGGAAGAATTCGGAGTCGACAGCTCCATCTCCGACTAACTCCGAAACGCGATTCTTCAAAAAAGTCACAAAACCCTCTCTCACTCTCTCTTCACTAATCGTGGCTTCGCTTCTTGGAAACGATTCTTTCTACGGAATTCTTTTTCTATCTCTTTGCTTTTGGGAATTTTAATTTGTGCTGTGTGCGACTTTGACAGTTTGGCAGTGGAAGAAAAACGCACTTTACCACTCACACACTGAAAAATAAAGAGTGTGTTGGCGACGTGACGGGAGCCAAACGACCTCGTTTTGACTTTTATTTATTTATTTATATTTGGAATTTGGATTTTTTTAGAACATTTGGATTGTAGAGGCGCCTTTTACTTTGAATCCAGAGTCGCGAGCAACTCGTGATGGAAAAGGAAGATACGATTACGAAGTGATATTTTATTTTAGCTTAAAATATATTTCTTTTCCTCTTATAAAATTTATTTGTTTATTTTTTTATCTTTAAAATATCTTAAATGACACTTTAAATACTAAAAAAATATTATCTAAAATACTTTAGATATGAAAAAAATTAAAAACTAAAAAAAATAGAGATAAAAATAAATAAAAATATTAAATTGCAGAAATCAATGTATTTAAACTCTTTTATTTTTAGAGGGAATCAATTTCTAACCTAATTAAATCCAAAAAAAATTGTAATTTTATAGTCTTGTGCGTCAGTGAGTAAATATGCATTATATAATTATTACTACATATCTTAATAAACACTTTATTTTTTACCAAAGGTCATCTTTTAAAATTGACTTTGAGTATAGACACGTTTTCAAAATATTGCATGTGATTGATCTGTTTGTCAAATACTAAAATTGCAGAAAAATAAAACAGTAATAGCTAACTTCTCAAAATATTACATGGGATTTATTTGTTTGCCAACTATTTAGAATTGCTCAAAGAAAAAATACAGAAGAATTCTGTAACAATCACATTTTATGTGCTTGATTTTAGATGAACGTGATTTGAAGAATTAATTTTAAAGTAACATGATTTTTTTTTTCGAATCTATTTTATCTACTACAATTTATTTATAGTCTATAGTATATATTACATACAAAAAATATTTTCTAAAAATTATGTTTACATGTGACATTCTTAAGAGTTCTAAATAATTAATTGTTTGTTAATTTAAAATTTAAAAAATTATGAATAATTATCACACATAAAATTAGCAAATCAATTTTTATTTCAATTCTGATTTAACACAATTTTACAATTATTCTAATAATAATAATAATAATGGAAAATGATTTAAAAAAGAAAAGTTACACATGATATTCTAAGGAGCTTCACGAAATCAATTGATCTGGAAAAGAAAAAGACAATTACATATGACATTCGTAGGAATTCAACTGAATAAATTGATTTGAAATGTTGAAATAAAAAAGCTAAATCTAGACATTATGATATGATTTAAAATGTAACCAATGCTAATTTATCTATTCAAATCAATTTGTAATTATGACATACATTTATATGATTTTTACCATTTTTTACCATCAATCCTTAAACTTATAACTCCATTTTTAATTAATAATTATAATTTTATTTGAAATCATAAAAAATTTGAATAAAATTTTTATCACATGACAACTTTCAACACAAAAAATATTGAACATAATCTATTATAAAATTTCTAATTATTTTAAAACTATTTCTGAAAATTTGATTGATAAAAGGATTCATTTTCTTATCCATTTATTGTTATTATTATAGCAGCTATTTTGTTGACATTTTTATTTAAAATAATAAGTATTTTTTGTGAGCCTTTAAAATAATAAGTTTATTAGGTTAGACTTGTAAGAATCTATTTGATATGAAAATAATAAAAAAGACCTATAAATAACATATCAATTAAATATTTTAACAACATAATAAAATAAAATAGTAAATCATAAATTTTAGAATATTGTTTAAATAACTAACTCTAGTAATACATCATTAGTAGTAATAACTAATGAAAGTAATAAGAATGGTAGAGTATTCTCATGGAAGATTTGATGTTATTGGAGAACAAGGGTTTTATTTTGCTAAGAGCAAGAGTTCTTCTATTTAAAATCGACACATCAACCAAAAGTATCTTGAATACTAAATGCGTAAAAAATAACCCAAAACAACTTGTGTTTTGGTCTAATTTTCTTAACTTGCACACTCTTGTCCGATCATTGACCCAGTCGAAGTAGTGAGTCAGTGGGTTAGTGATCAAATTGATATGTGAGTAATTGATCCAGTTTGACTCGATATATATTAAAAATTCAAAATTATATATGTATCTATTATATATGAGTATATAACTAACATTATTTGAGTAAGAAAAGTTCATCCATACTCCAAAGTCCAAAATAACAATTGATAATAATTCAAAATCCAAAAATTTTAAAAATAAATATTGTTTTTAAAAAAAGTTATAAAATCGGTTAGGTCTAACCGAGATTCGATAACCGTGTTTGACCGGCTCATCCCGTGTCAACTGCACAATCCAGTTCAATAGGGGAACCGACCTGGTTAAGCCACCAAGTCCCAATTTAACCGGACTGGATTTCAGAACATTGCTCCCGACTCAATAGTAAACTCGAAGTCTACCTAGTTTACATCGAGTCTATCTTGAGTATATTTAAAAGAGAATTTGCACACCAGTTAACTCGTAAATGATAAGTGAATTCATAAACCCGTAAAAATTAGGAGTTAACTCGAGAGTTTAATAATCACATTCTCACATATTGCATGTTTTAATTAAAATCGTAATATATTATTTTACAGCAGGGTGGTTTACATCGAATTACAATCTTTTGTTTTCTTGGTAAATAAAAATTATTATTTTTGTTTAAATAATCAATTAAAAGATAATTAAAAAATAGAAAGATAGTCTATAACAATTAAAGTAATTAATGAAAAGGGGTTATGTGAATATGCATGTGATCTTGCTTATTAACATACCTGGGTTAGGATTATTTAAAGGAAGAATAATTAAATATTTGATACTACACAGAGCACAAATGATGGCCTCCAATACACACATTTTGTGTTTATACCGGTCCACGTAAATCTGTTTAATCAAAATGGTAATATATGGATAAAGTATCCAACGATTTCAGCTGCTACAAAATATTACTGTTTAGGTTGGTTTCTTTAAAAATTAATGTACTAGGAAAACTATTAGGATAATATTTTGATGAATTGTCCCACGCTTAGTGATGGGGGAGGGGGGAACAAATTTTGTTTTTAACTATAGATGTTGAACTATTGAAATAATTTTGGGGGCGGTTGACCCTGTACTCATATACGTAGTTTCGTCATCCTCCAACGTTTTTTTTGGTTTTGAGGGAGTATATATGTCTCAGTGCATTTGACTGTTCCAAATTTTAATTTAATTAACTACAATTTTGAATAATAAGAAAAACTCAACATAGTTCCTAGCCTCATGTGTCTTCAAATCTAAATACTTTCCCAACTCCCAAGTTTGTGGCCCCTCATTTGGAATCTGAAAGTTCCACCTCGTGTCAAAGGTGTTGCTTGCCCTGCTTCTTGTACCAGGTGTTCTGAAGGTCTAGAAAATTCTTGGCATGTATTCCTGGCTTGCAAGACCAACAAGGAGTGTTGGAAGAACCTGAACTTTTGGAACTTGATTGTGAACTTACCATAGCACTATGAAAACTTCAAAGATGCTTGTTTATTCTTGAGGCTTTGGATGAAGCAAGACGATCCACCTTTGCTATGACTCTTTGGAGTCTTTGGAGAAGCCATGACTAACAATTATGGGAGAATAATGATATCAATGCAGAAGGTACCATCCAAACAGCTAAACACTCCCTATCTGAATGGTCTGCAATGCATCACATTCAACAAAACTCAGAAGCACACCCAAGCTCCTCTCCAATAGTCCAGTGGCACAAACCGCAAGGGGATTTTTTTCAAATGAAACATTGATGCAACTTTTCATTCATCTGAAGGATTGACAAGTTGGGGTTCTATTGTCTGTGATGATACTGGTGCACTGTCACTGCTAGATCCCTTTGGTTTCCTCACAGATCGTCAGTTTTGGAAGGAGAGGCTTTTGGCTTGCTCCATGCTCTCCAATGGGCATCCGATTTGGACATGAGCCAAGTAATTGTTGAGACAGATAGTAAGCTGGTCCATGATAAACTGAAAGTTGAGTGAAAAGTGAGTTAAATATAACTTGATTGTGTTTGAATACTTGTATTTCAAGTGATTTAAATATAACTTGATTGTGTTTGGATACCTGTATTTTAAAAGTAATTTTATTATAATTGAACTTGTTTGGTTACTAATAATGAAAACGACTTTCAAATGTGCAATGACTAAAATGCACATGAATTTGATTTAATTTATTATTTTAATTATTTTTGCATTATTATTGTTATTATTATTATTGATAAAAATTGGTGTTAAAATTATACATTTAAATTAAAAAATGTTAAAATATTTAAATAAAAAATTATTTTATCAACCAAGATATAACAAATGCAAAAGATCCATTAAATTACAACAAAATAGATAAAGAAAAATGATAGCAATAAATATAACATAATTCAAATGCAAGAATATCATCATATTCTCCAAATTTAAGTACAATAACAAATATTATATATTTCTGAAATATACATGCATTAGTAATTAAGCTTACATATGCTCTCTAATTTGGTCTCGGATTGAATCTTGAACAAGATTCATCTCGATTGAAGAAGTCATACTTAAAGGTAAGGGTTGATCTTGGCCAACATGATTCTTGTTCTCAACTCCAACTATATTTTCATCTTCATAATGTAGGAATTCAGAATCAATTTGAAATTTTCTTCTAATAAAGCTGTGTATAGTCATTGTTGCAATAACTATTTGTATTTGTGTTTCAAATTTGAACTTTGGCATACCACGTAAAATTGCAAGCCTATTTTTCCATACGCCAAAGGTTCTTTCTATCATACTCCTCAAACTTGAATGGTAATAATTGAACACCTCATTGTAATTTGCAAAATTAGATGAGCGTCTAAATTCTGGAAGGTGGTAACGTTCACATCTATATGGACTATATATCCTATTGGTGTTGGGTAACCAACATCAACCAAGTAATACTTACCAAATAAAGAATAAAATTATTATAATGTAAATGGTGAGTCCATAAGAATATAAATAAATTGTAACTATAATAAAAATATACCTGGAGGTGGATGTGAAAAGTTCAAGGAAGGAGTTGTGAAAGCATTCTCAAAGACACGTGCATATTGCACGGTGCCTTCCCATACTAGTAAAGCAAATGTGAAGCACATGTTCCAATCGCACACAACCATTACATTTTGTGTTTGATTTCCTTTTCTTCCAATAAACTTTGGTTGTTCACTAGAGCTAACCACACATTGGATATGAGTACCATCAATTGCTCTGATAGCATCCTTGAAAAATGGCCAATATCGCTTGTTGTCTAAGTTTTTTATGGACAACCGAAAATCTAGAATCTCGTGGCTTGATATAATTAAAGGCTAATCTAAGTCATGCAACTAATACGTGATGGAAATTCCCACTTACGGTTTCTCCTGAATGTTGAAACTATTCTTGAATATTCTTATTTCCTACTCAATGACCAAGCATGTGTACAAACATTGCAACCATTTCTGAACACCCATTCACTTACTTCCTTTTAAACCATGTTCAACCAATTCAATGCAAAGTTGATAAAATACATGTTTTTCCATTTGAAACATCTCATAACAGTGAATAGGATGTCCATGCAAGATGTCTAGAACCCATGAAAGACCTGTATGCTTGATAATTCTACATGGTTCTTTACATATATATTTTGTGGCATACTCACTAATTAATGCACTGATATCTTCAGCCTCTTGTAGATAATCTTGTAAAATAGAAAGTAAGGTAGATTCTTCATTTTGGTGTTCTACAGAATGTTCATCCCGATCCTCCATTTATGCATTAAACCTGTTGGTGTAAGCAAATAAAAATTAATAAAAAATATACATAAGTTTACGTGAAAATAATGTAGAATTAAAAAAAAGAAATATAATGTGAATTATTCAAGATCAAATTTAAATTATTTGGTGTCAAAAGCAAATGGTGGACCAGTAACTAATCTATAAATAAACATTTTGGATAAAAGCTTATCTACAAGTTGTTATTATCTATTAATAATTTCAGTTTTGGTTTCCCTTTAACTGTTACTGCTTGGTAACCTTTTTTCTAGCGATTAGCAATGAAAGCCTGTTCAACGAGCCTCTTCTTAGTCTTCTATGTGTTATTTCGGTAACTCTCGTACCTTTGCTTATTTAATATTATATTCAGTTTGCAGATTAAAAAAAGTCAAATAAGAAATAAAGGGCTTCAAACAGGACTAGTTATTTGCACAAGTTGCAGTGCAGAAAAAAAAAAAAAAAGAAGAAAAGAACAACTGATGCATACAAAATCACCTGCCATTCTATCCCTTTTTTATAAAGGCATTTTCCAAAAACAGAACAAGTGATGCATACAAAATCAGTAGGCAGTGGAGGCATTGAAAATCATTTTCCATTCTATCCTTTTTTATAGATTTAAAATCATATAACAATCAAACACATACGCACTCAAGCAGTGGAGGAATGATCTATATTTAAATTGTCACCACAGGTTGGATAGAAGTCGTATACAAATATTAATATAAAACAACTATGATCCTAGTTTCCAGCATAACAAAATAACATTAGGGTCTTAATTTCTACTGTATAACAGTAATCCAGCACCATATAGCAGTCTAATTTAAAGTATCCCAAAATAACACCAGTCTAATACAATGATTGAACTAACTTATCATGGATGGTAATCCATTATAAGCTGCATATTTCAACCAACCTAACAGTTTTGTCTCACGTCTTTTCAATGCACAAACATTTCCCTAGCAGACTTGGACGACATAAGTTAATTGTAGCGGGTGTGCCAATCCCCATCACTCACAATATCTTCAATTTTGTCAAGTTCATCCATCGCCTCAGCCATTGATGCGCCACTTACTACTAGTGTGTTTAGGGTAGTTGAATGTGACTCGGAAGCTGATGCAATTCTACCAATTGCATCAGCTATTTTTTTTTTTTTTTTTTGAAGCTAGAGCTTTCAGCTTACTTTCATTTCCAACCCTCCTCCTCTTTTCGTTGCTTTTCACCACTCATGATTTGGTGCCTTCACAGTATTCCTTACATTATCCCATCCTAAATCTGTCTTTTTCCCAAACAATTTGTTCCATACCGACCATTCCTTCTTAAGGTTATCCCACTTGTTTTTGAACTGAGTCTTGCCATATTTTCTTCCAGTTCTCCTATTGAATTCAGATTCTGTATCTCTCCAATCTTTCTTTGAAAGGGTAGTTCCATTCTGTTCTCCTTTATCCCATTGATCCAAGCATAATTGAATACAAAGTTCAGTTGCCATAACATCCCATGCAACTTTTTCCTTATCACCACTGATTGTTCTATAATAAAAGAAATATAACAAATTTATTTGCAGCCTCATTGAAGTTAATTGTTGTGCATATGTAGTAAAACAACTGAAATTAATGTTTATTATCATACACCCATAAAGACATTTGTTCTGTTTTCTCTAAAAAAATCAGTATGTACATCTATATTTTTTTTACAGCAATAACATTTCATTAAGAGCACAAGAGGTGCTGGAAAAAACAGAAGAAAAAAAACTGAATGACAAACCAACTAAAGAAAAAAAATACACGAGCCTCACAAACTCTGGTGTTCAGTTACAGGATCCAACAATAAACCAATACCCACCAAACAAGATACATATGAATGAAATCAAGAGACCCAAACCACCCAATACTAAAGCAGAAACAAATCTTGGCTTATAGCATGACAGAGGATAACATAGGTATCAATACATGACAACAAGTAGAGAGGTTACACCAAAAAGTAAAGATAGGAAATATCAAAAGCTAACCAAGGTAAACTAGATGGACAAAGATTCATTAAAAGGAATAACATGCAAGCTTACCAAGCTTCCAGCAAACTACAACCAGGTACAAACCAGAATCATGTAATCAGCACCCACCAGAGTGTCACATATGCAAGAGCTGGAACCAGAGCAGCAAGGATGCAGATCTAAAACCACAGGAATAAATACAAAATTTGAAACCCATGTCAGCACCCAATTCACTAAATTTAAGAGTCTTCAATGCTGGTAGGTAAAAGGGGTAGCAATGATTGAGAAATTTAATTTTTTTGCAGACAAAAGCAAAACCCGTGAAAAGCAACCCACCTGTTGCTTTCAATTCAACGGGTGTTTCTCTCATAAGCGCATCCAATTGAACGTGAAAATAGATTGTCAAACATGTTGGTTCAGCAATTAAGAAGACTGAAAGGACGTTGCGTCTCCCAAACGCGTAAACAAACACACCCAAACTCTCGAGCAATGCATGTGATATCTCAGAAGTGGGTTCTATCGTCTAGTGATTGCAAAACCATCATTGCTATTAATCCAAACTTTTTGGTCAAATTTATTAGGAGAAAAGCTAATATAGCTGCTCATAGCTTAGCTAAGGTAGTTGTTGCTTATGCTAGTCCTGCCTATCTTCATATTCCACATTGTATTTTGGAAGTTATCAATAATGAAATGATAAAAACTGATTTCCGTAGATAAACTGTCAGGGCTTTGGAAGTAATGGCAATTTCACATGTGCGAGTATGAAGAGATAGTGATAGCACTATTGAGTATTGGGAGTTTGTTTTCAGAATACTTTGAAAATGTGAATACAGAAAAAAAGGGTATTTAATTTAATTGTGGATATTAAATAATGCATAACTGTGTTTAATTTAATTGTCGATATTAAATAAATGTTGTTGGGCTCTTTTATGGTGTTACATCATGCTAGAGAAATTGTTACAAATCCATGGATCGAAGAGAAGAATATCAAACTCACAGGAGAGATAAATAGCATTTTTGATACTCATGAAACAACATACGAATTAATTGAAAAAGATGAGAATTACTCAATGGAGACTCTTATTTAAAGAGTTGGATGTGTTAGGTTTCCCTAATTATCTTCCTAACTAACTAATTTTGTATTGCTTTTGTTATCCCCCTCAAGTTGATCGGTAATACAATCACTATCACCTGAACTAAAAGCATTAAAAAAGAGAGGTAGAAAATAGCTACTGTGGTATAAAAATGTAGAACAACTAAAACTATAAAAAAAAATATACTAACGCAACGTAGTTCAAGCTGAAACTGAAAAAGTGAAAATTGCAATAAAGCCCAAAACATGACATGCTGTGACAATAACATGCCAGACCCCAAAAAAAGAAACGAGGAACTGTGAGGATGTGGGATTCAAAACCACGAGACAAAAACGTCATACAACAATGAAACAGAGACGTGATTCTGGAATTTTCGATTGCTAGGGAGGCAATACACGATGGAGTATGTGAGAACTCTGCCGGGATCAATGATAAGAATTGTGTGATTTGCAAGCGTTATCGAGATCAATTAGAGTATGTGATTATTAGTTTGTTATGAAGTTAGTTACATATAATTGGCACAACAAGATCTATAATATAAATAGGATTATTTGTAATTCATTTCATCATCTTTTAATTGGCACAATATGAATTCTTATGAGATTGCATCTCTCGAATTATTGGCATTAGCCTTTGATCTCTATCCCTCACCTCATCTTATATTGACATGAGTATCAAAACCTACCCTATCCAAGCATTAGTACTTAAACCTATTGAACTACTTGTTATCGGACCTTTATCAAACCATTCACATATGTTCAAATTTACAAACTTCACTTTAAGATGTCTAATCTTTGGCTGGATAAAATTGTGTTAAAAATCCCACATTAACTAGTGTTTAGTCACATGACTAAAATAATACTCCTTCCCTTATTATATATAAGACCCAATTACCTAATTCATCAAATTAAGAAAAATGATTAATTTAGTTGATAAGAATAAATTTATCTTAAATTTATAACTTTTTCCAAAATTATCTTTATCATTCATATTTCTCTCTATTCTAATGGTTTATCAATACATTCTTTTACTTCTTTTAATGAGGAACACTTATAATCTAAAAATAATTAGTACAAAGAATATTATAAATTGAGTCTTATAAAAATAAATAAATACCATTTTAAACTCGAGTCTTATAAATAGGAACGGAAAGAATATATATATATATAAGTGAAAGACAATTTTTACCTTATAAAATTCTAAGAAAAATTGCTTGCAAGTATAGTCCCAAACAATTACAAAACCAAACAAGAACATAAGGTTTGTCAAACCTAACAAACGTGTTTTACTGAGCTATATAAAGAACAGGGGTGAAGCAAACAGTATAAAGATTCTGTTACATATCAAACATAGCTTCATTTTTCTGGTGGTAGTCACTGATCCAACCTTCTATCAGCTTTATCTCAGTCTCCCTCTGCTCTACCAACCAATCAGGATCATTTTTTGTTGAAGAACGTAAATCTATGTGGTGTGCACCTGAGGAACGGTTCAAGAAAAAAAATGAATTAACTTCTTTCATCAATTTAATGTTAGCAACATGCTTGAGAGTTTTAGGGACCTCACTATTCACTCTATAGTTTAAAAGTTATGTAAAGAAGTTGCATGTAGTTATGATCAATAAGCCAAAACAAATGTAATAATTTTAGACAAGAGAATAGACTAAGGGCCTGTTTGGATGTTAACTTCTCTAGAAGCACTTCTAGAAGAGAAAAGTAAGGAGAAAAAAAATGAAATGAGCTTTTCCATAAGTAAAAATAAGCTCTCCATTAGCTAATTTGTAGATGTCATCTCATCTTTTAGAGAAGCTATATTGGTGAGCTTCTACAAATTAACTAATGGAGAGCTTATTTTTACTTATGGAGAAGCTCATCTCATCTTTTTACTCTTATTTTCTTCTTCTATAAGTGCTTCTAAAGAAGCTTACCCAAACAGGCCCTAAGATACATACAGCAGAATACTAACAAATTCAAAATAATCAAATGCTTTACCTTCTTCAGTGACAAGTGAAACCACACTTTCAGATATATTCTGCAAAACGCTGTAACGGAAACAATTTGCACATTAGAAACTGTCCAAGGTAATCATTGTTGGAAAAATATAAAACATAATAGCCAAGATATTTAAAGAACAAAAATATATTACCTGCCACCACTCCACGGATCCAAGAGGCCATTTGAGAAAATTATATTGCTTCCAAATTTCTTCAAGGTGGCATGGATATCCTTCAACACAAGATGCCCAGACACAAAAGCACCAGGTTAAAACATCATACTATCAGAGTACTGCTTTAAGTTTCAATTCAGCATGCTTCATACAATCTATCCCAATAGCATCACCAAGGGAGGGACTATTTCAAAGTATCAACTATCTTTCATTTGTTTTCTGGAAGAATAAATTTGTGTTGCAAACAGTAAGAGACTTCTGACAAAATTGATGTTGGCAAATCCACCCATGCAAAGTTGTCAAGCAAGAATAGAAAAAGTGTGGTACAGTCACCTCATTAATCATATTACAGTTTAACACATCAGGATGTGCCATAATACACATCACAGTACATTTCTATAGAGAAGGAAATCTCATTACTACAGAGTAACAACCCTGCAGAAAAGGCATGTTATAGCATATACTTGACATAGATAGCTTAAACAGCTGAAGCAAAAAAATGTTATTTTTTTATAATCTAATTTGCACACAATTTACTAGGTCAGTCAAAATCAAAAAATTCACTATGATTGCATACATATTACATTTTTCCTCTTTTCTTCACTCATATTTTTCTCCAAGTCATATTGCATATCAAATCACAAAACCCTTTCACAATTAGAAAAAAGGAAATAGCTATCTTTGCCTTGTCCTACTCCCTAATATAGCTTAGCTTAAACACATAATTTAGTCCTTATACGAATCACAGATACTCAGTACTCAGTTTAGTCCTTATTCGTCAACACTTATTAAATTGGTCCATGTACATGCAAATGTTATCAATTTGGTTCTTGTTGTTATGATGTTGTTTACACAATTCTTAATTTAGTTCCTACACATGGAGTGCATTCTTAATTTAGCCCTATATGTGTAGCACATTCTTAGTTTGGTCCCTATAAGAATTAAGAATTCACTTCATTTATAAGGATCAAATTAAGAATGCATAAATGGTGTCATAACGGAAGGGACCAAATTGATAATGTTTGCACATATAGGGACCAAATTAATAACTTTTTACATACGAGGACCAAATTGAGAATCCAGGACACATGTGAAGACTAAATTATGCATTTAACCAATAGGTTATTTACACGCATAAGTAATATGTTTCCCTCTACTTGAAGAATACATTGATTCCATTGGTTCAATTTATCAAATATGTAAAATTGACTAAAACAACCAATTATGTGGGGTGTGTGTGTGTGTGTGTATCATTAAGAACTAAACCAGAATATCAAATTATGATGAAAATATTTAGTGTCCAAAATAGTGTAAAATTAAAGTAAGATTTAACTGTAGTTATTCCCTTACATGCCCGCCGAATTCTGTAGTAATCCATCTTGGCCTTGGCTTCACTCCAAATTTCTTTAAGCATTCCGATTGGATATAGGTGTAATTATACTCATACGGAGGAAACATGCTGGACTCCTGGCTGCTAGACATTGGCATAACCATTTCAGTGCAAGCCTACACCAAAGATAAGAAAAAATGGAACAAACCAAGATTAACAAAGGAACGTATAAGTCCAGGCATTTTGTGCCATTGGGCCTCAATACTTATCCAGCAAATAATGAAAATAAAAAGGAGAAACAACGTTTAACTCTTGCAAACCTGCCATTCCCAACCGCTCATGCCATGAGGATCATCATCCAGTTCAAAACATTTAGCTTCTCCAGTATAGTTGTAGTAGACATTCACTCCTTCATATATGCGCTCTAGAATACTAGTCCCAGCAGGACCCCCATCAATCCTTCTACAAACCTATAAAAGAACACACACACACACACACACACATATATATATATATTCATTGGTAAAGACAAACAAGACCTTCTGGGCTTAGAATAGGAAAAACTAAGTCCTTTACCAAAGCTACAAGATCGAACATGTTCCTGGAAACAACCAGAAGTTAACTCAATTTCCAGGTTTGCATCGCGAAAATCAGTCAAGGAAATTTTGAAGGTAGGATAGACAACAGGACTAAATTGAGAACCAAAAGCACCTTATATACAAGTTTGTACAAATAATAAGATATTCCATCATCATAGACTACAAATTTGAAACCATACTAACCTCCCTGATGGGGTGTCCAGGCAAAGTCATCATGAATTCAGAAGGATATGGGTAGTTCACCATCGCCAAATAACTATATGCAGCCTCTGCCCAGTCATACAGATCTTTAGGCCTCTTCAATTTCCTTCAATTAATTCAACTAAATCAGCACAAGAGAAATAACAAAACATCGATATCACCATTCACAATCATGTGACACAGAAACAGACGCATATTTCTAAATGCCTTACTGACATAAGTTGAAAGCTTTGGTCAGAAGCTCAAGCCCGTTATTTGTTTGGCCTGTAGATGCTATCTCATTCCATGACTGTTTTATATAGTTAAAGCAAGTGAAACTTTCACGCTATGGACACAAACAACAGAGTCAAACCGTTAGTATAATACACTAATCACAACACTGGCAAATACCTGAACAACTTACGATGACTCACTGACTTACTTACCTTAAAAGCATTGGAAACAAGGTCATAGAAAGTTTCGGGTGGCACAATGTCTTCAAATTGAAGAATCGGAGCTGAAGAAGCAAGTGCCCCAACAGCAATATGAGGATACTTGAGTCTCATCCATGCAGCCAACACTGTAAAAAAATGTTGAAAAACGGTTATAAAACTAACTATTCATAACTCACTATGACGTTCAGATTTGCTTAAATTATATACATAGTTCTAGAATTTGGATTTGAACACACCAGGGTCAGCCTAATGGCGAGGATTTGGATAGTATTAATGATGTCTTAGGTTCTATTTTCATTGATGTCATTGTACACACAAAAAAAAGCAAGCTCAAGAGGTCAAGATTGCCCCTTACTTATATACAACGTACCACTCATCAATGTGGAATTTCCAATGCAACCCAAGGACCGGACAACTCAATCGTGTTTGAGGGATTGGACATTTAATGGCCTTAAATCAAGTAACCTCCAATAACAACCATTGCACTATGATACTATATTTGAATTTGGTTATAACTTGACCCCAAAAGTTAGCTTTTGAATAGAGGGTTGCCTCACTTATCTACACTATTTTGATCATATCACTGGTTAACCTGAGATCTCCATGAACAGGGTTACTTACTTCCACCATATGATCCTCCAAACAAGACAACGGGGCAATCCTTGGCGGAGTAATTATGCTTGAGATCAGTGATGAGAACGGAAAAATCAGCAAGTGCTTGTTCAGCTGTTAGATACGATAAGGTAGTGGCATTCTTATACGCTTCCTCTGCACTCCCGTAAGGCACAGACTCACCGTAATATCGATGCTGCCACGTTAGAAAACAGTTGTGAAATTGAGAATTTCGTTAAGTGAATGTAAAAGGGCCTGATTGAGTAAGCTTATCCAGAAAGCCTTGTAAGAGAAGAAAAAAAAATGAACTTCATTTTAGCTTACGCATAAGCTAATCTGTAAAAGCTTCATCGTATAGTTATTTTAAAGATGTAAGAATTTGTATAAATTAGGTCGTGAATAAGTTAATTGGCTTGGGCTTACTTCGGGGAAAACCACCATGGCTCCGAAACGAGGGGCGATTTCCCAGACGAAGCCGGTGTTTTGGGCGAACCATTCGATGTCGCCTTCGTTGCCGCAGTAGAAGAAAATTGGACCCAGGCGATGTGGGCCCACCCAGTGTTCGGTGCTGATAAGGTAGCGTTGAGGAAACGTGGGTAGCTCCGAGAAGCTGAAGTGGTCGAGGCGCTGTTGGAAGTATCGGGTTTCGTAGTGGAATTGCGCCGCTGGCTCGGAATTTGAATAGGTTCGTGCTGTTGCTGCGAATTTTCCTAGGAATTTCGGAGAATGGTTCAACGCAAGTGGTTGTGCTGGGTAAGAGAGTACGATGATGATAATGGAAAGAGTGAAGACAAGCGTGCTCATTCTCAAGCTCAACCTGTGTTCTTCCATTCCTGCCGAGCTCAATGATCCTGTCACTCGCACTGTCCCAACCACATTCTCGGATTCGGAATCCGGAATAGCGTGGTATGGACTTTGGTTTGTGTTTGGGCCTGAGTGTTCCGTTTCAGTCCAAAACCATGTTCTAGATATTTAGTGCAAAAAATTGTTGTGGACCGAAAACAAATATACATGTACTCCTTGTATAGAAGATTTGTTTTGGTGTTTAACCTCTATTGTATTCCAGTAGGAAAAAAAATAATTTTTTATAGAAGTATTTCTAAAAAAAAAAATATGAGATGAACTTTTTTATAAATAAAAATAAATTTTTTATTAGTTAATTTTTAAAAGTTCACCAATATCATTTTTCAAAAAGATGAAATGATATTTATGAATTAGTAAATGAAAAATTCATTTTAATTTATGAAGAAGTTCATTTCATTCTTTTTTTCTTATTTTTTTTTAGAAATGTTTCTATAGAAACTTACACTCAAATATGTCCATAATTTCATGAAATTACTTATGGACTTTATTATTTTATAGAGACAAAATATTTGTATTAACAATTTAATTTTCAATTAGCAAATATTATATGGATGGAAAGAAAAATTAATGCGTAATCGTAGTAATGACTTTAATTTTACTGTATCATTATCACTTTTGTAATTCTCATTAATTAATCGTTAATTTCTCTATATATATATCTTCCTCGTATTACTACTGCATAAATAAATAAATAAATATTTCATTTCTTCATATACTGCCACTTACTCAAAAAGAATCTTGTTTTTCTCCCAAAAATTTGGTAATTAATTTGCCCATTTTTATGTCCTAGACAATTTCAGCACCTCGGCAAATTTGAAGCATTCACATAACGCTTTGCCCAGCAAAATTTCACCTTAATCTTTTTTTTTTATCTATAACAATTAAATACAGTATTTAAAAAATTATTATTATATATATATACCTTCTATTCAATCAAACTAAATTAGATTCCGTTAATAATTTTACGTTAATCCGGAGGACTAATTAACCAGAAGAATCAACAAGTACCTACTTGTTTTGAAGGGACCAGATGCTATTATTTGTAGGAATGAGAAACTACAGTGACCACTGCGCATGCACTATTATTAAAGTGTGTCCTAAAAACGGGTTTATGCTTGGAATGTAAGCAAATATATGCTCTGGTAGTTAAATAGAACCTTCTAATTCAGAATTTACATATATTCTTTGCTCAGTGTAGGACGCAAGAATAATCATGGGTCAACCTGAAGTTTTCACATTTGCATTACCTTCTTCGGAATCAGGATTATATGATATAAAGATGCTTATGCCGTTTGACATACGAAATTACTGGCTTTCAAAAATCATTCTTATAATAAAGAAATCCACGACAGCTGGATTTTATAAGAATTGGAATTATATTATTTTGTACATTTTGCAGTCCATTAGGGGCACACAATCACCCTTTGGATCATCTAAACACGGTTCTATGTGCCCTATAAACCCTAACTACCCATGCTTTACTAACACGTCCTCATGATGTAATGTCAAATACTGAAATGTAAAGAGAAAATTTCAACAGATTAAAATAAAAGGAGGAATTAGATGCCTTGATTCTACATATGCATGGTAAGCGCAACTATGTAGTATTAGTTTGTCTTAGGAAAAGTAAAATAAAATTGAATCAATTCTGAAAGCTCAGCCTTTAAAATTGAGAAGATTATTCAGAGATAATAATATTCTTTTCATCATATCGCGAATAAGTTCAATATATATACCTATATAAGACAATTTAATTTACAAAAGGCGTTGAGATTCTGCGTTCGATAAAATCATTTGGAGAACGATGTTTCAGAATAAAGCATGCTGAGTCATCAAAACAAAACTAACTAATACAACTATATATTTATTAAATTTGTCCTATTATTGTTTTTCAAACATGCATGCATTGGAATTCCTTGTTTAGTTCACACTATGTGTGTGTAAACATGAGTAACCTCCGAATAAATATTATAATGATGAGATAAGAATTTTGCGTCACCATCAATTCCAATATTCTCCCTTTTCTATAATTTTCAATAAAAAAAACATTTATTAATTTTTAAATAATACTTTTAAGACACCGGCAATTTATAAAATCCTAATACGATAAGTGTCAACGGCAAAGAATCTTGGTGTTAATTCCGTGCAGCTTTCAATTTAATTATAGGGTCGTCACTCATCAGTTTTTCAACATAATTTGCTCTACATACACGGATTCAAGCTGCTAACCGCAAACTACCCTTGAGGTGCTGCACAAACTTTGCTAATCATTCAAAACATGCGCGATCAAATCATGCATCGTTAACAACCAACGGGACATTTAAAAATATAATTGAGAAGAGATTTCACTAAAAATAATCAATCAAATTTTTAGATGAAAATTAGTTATTATAAAATTAGTACATATTTTATATACCAATAAGATGATGATTAAAAGAAACATGATCAGAAAAAAAAAGAAAAAGAAAAATAGTATAGTCATGACTTGGAATTTAGAAATTCCAAAAGGAATTCATAGGCGTGACGGCAGAATAGAAATTAATAGAGAGGTCATTAATTATTGATTTAATCGTTTCCTGGCGGCATATTCTTAATTTCTCAGCCTCATGAACACCAATATTCAACTACCAAAAGCAACGTTTCTCAAACTGTCTAGTCTAATTTAATTTTAGACTGTGTTCTTCTCATTAGTTCCTGTCCATTGATTTGGTACATAGACAAACACAGACCTAGGGTCTTCAGCTACATCATCTAGATCTGACTTCTTTTGAATGAGTCCATCTCAGAAACCATAGTTTCAACGTTTCCACCATCCGCGTGATTGACCCTTTTATCCACACTCAATATATCAAGACGTACAAGACATTTTTTCCGCATGGAATTGGTTGATTATGGCCTATATTGTATTATGTGATATAAGCACTTGGAAAATTCTTATATAGGAGGAATTATGGTAATCATGTATTAAACTCCACTTTAGAAAATGATCAATACGTATGCATAGCCAACGAAGCAGTATGCAGCGAATTTCGTTTTACGTCTCAGATATGATTTTATATATTTGTGATGTGATTTTTAGACACTAATCTTTATACTTTTCACATCTAAATATGATTTCTTTTTTCTTAACAAGTTTCCAGACACATACCTAGACTCTTTTATTAGGCTTCACTTTAATATTCTAAGTTGATTTATACTTGAGTACTTGTAGCTAGAGTCGAATCGAACCTGTTATAGCTTAATTATGAATATTAGACACTAATCAGGAGAGGTATTCTGCTATGAGGATTAGTGAGCATTTGACCCTTGGATCCAATACATCACATCTTTCTCATGAATCTAGCCTTTTTTACGCATTCTCATGAATCTAGCAAAAACACTATTCATATTACTCTCTTAAAAGGGCGAGAACAATTATATGGAGATCACTTGTTAATCAAATAGGCCTGATCAACTATAAGTCAAGTTGTATGTTACTGAATCAATTCACTAGACTATTAATTTTAAAATGAACTCTGGAGTCTTTAGCGAGTGTATTTTATGATATAAGCATTTGAAAGTTATTAAATTAGAAGTTATATATTAAACTCCACTATCATCAAACACGTTAATCAATTGGTGTGAAATAATTTCAATTAAATCATAATTCTCTTATTTGAATAATAAATATGTAATTATATTAAATATTCAATGAAAAAATTTAACGTCCATAATAATGGTATTCTGATCCAATCAATACTATCTTTAGTGAAAAATATGTTTTAGATCTAAAAAAGAAAAAAGAAAAAAAAAACTCTACTTCAGAAAATGATCAAAATATATGCCAATTAAAACTAGCTAGATTAAAAGAGGAGGAATTATGGTCCCCCAATTTTAGAAATTAGGTGGCAATAATTCCATGCCTTGCGGTCTGCTCCTGAATGATGAAAGATATCTTGTCCCAAATACATCCACCAATTCATCATCGTGATCCACTTGTGTTGGGCAACGTAGGCATGGAGCAAACCCCTCGTTATTATTGATCAATATATAGAGTTAATGCATGCAATGTATTTATTAATATTAATATTATTAATACCATGGTGTACCCCAGACCCATATATATAGGGCTCATGATCATAGAGAGGCTACGCATGTGCCTAGGTCCTATGATGTTCAGAGTCATCCACGAACTATGCCATCTCCTCCACTGACAACAATACATTTGTACCCCAAGAGGATATGTCTCCTTTTCATCTGCGTATGTGCCTCCTATTACAAGCATGGTTTGCGCTCAGTGGGACCCTGTTGCCTTAACTTTCTGCCACAACTTAAGAGCCAAAGCCCTTCCAAGTACTGTTTCTACTTTCTACCCCTTACCACCGTATCATCATTAAGAAGTCAATCTCTTTTTAGGTCATGCTCATTTGATTTGCCCCTTATTACCACCATATCTAACATCATTAAGAGGCCAATCACTTTTTGACTTGTATTTATATATTTGATTTGGGTATATTAGATTGATTAATACTTCAATCTATTAATTAGTGGTATTAGGTTTGATCATTTTAAAGTAAAGTTTTGAGAAATATAAGTATTATAGAAAGAAAAGAATGTGATTGAGAGAGAAAAAATTATTCAAGATTGACTACTAACAAAATTTCTCGATTGTTAATTAGTTATTGAAAAAATTGATGAATATTATGTATAAATAATATGATAATTTAAAATATAATATTAATAATTGTTTTGATTAAATTTTGAGATTATTTTCTTTAGAAATCTCTACTCTATTTACAAGTATCCCATAGTAATTAGTATTGATATATATGAGGGACATGGTACCCTATGGTTCCTTCATTGAGTTTTTGAAACTCACTGCTTCGTGGAAAGTCACATTAGTGGGGTGACATGGCTGTTCCGAGCTTTCACTACTTTTAAACGCAAGCATGATGGTTATGTGTGAAATCTTCACCCAGTAAGTCTTAGAAAAGAGAGTTCAAGTGGGGCAAGCGAAAAGCTTTTGCTTATTCATTCATAGATTAGTCGGTGAGTTTGTTGGATGGATGCTCCCTCACTCACGGCTAGAAATAATAATACCAAACAAGCAAAATACATTCATAGTATGTGGATGCAATATTCTGACTAGGCTTTTGCTGTCCTTTCCCCACGAATGAATTATTCTCAGTTTCCTGGTTTCTACTTGCTGAGCTAAGCCAGCCACTCTCTTATGACTATATATAATGTGAACTTTTCATATCTACCCGGTTTGTAGATAAGGCATAAGCCATTAGGGTAACTTTTCTTTGCATTTTTTTTATAACTTAAAAACTAATAAATAAATGTTGATCCAATTAGTAAAAATCGAATTCATATCTCAAAAGATGTGAATTTAAATCTTATTGTTATTGTGAAGATCTTATTAGTAAACAATTTATAAGTAATTTTATAACCATTCATTGAACCTCAAGACATATACTGTCCAACTTACCTATTTTTTGTTAGCTTAAAAAACTTAATCATCTTTGTCACATATAAAAACTAAAAACAAAACTAGTGATGCCACGATTACATATTAATATTAACATTACAAGAAAAAAAATCATTTGGTATCAAAATTCTCTTCGCACGTTAATTAATATTTTTTGTCTCAAAGTTTATTATACGGCAAAATTTGTAATAATTTTTTTACCACAATTTTGCTCGTTGCAAATATTTTAGGAATAAGTTTAATTTTTATCTTAAATTTTTGCATGAAAAGCAAGACGAAATATATTGGTTTAATTTACATTTTAAAAAAAATTGGAGACAAATTTGTAACAAAAATGATAACATATATTTAAAAAAATATATAAAAACGAAGTATACAATAATTTCCGCCACAATAATGTTGTTATAAATAATAATAATAATAATAATAATAATAATAATAATAATAATAATAATAACTATAATATCATTTGAGTCCATTATTCTTTTTTGCTTTTTGTTTTTTATGTTTTAAAACCTCAAATTTTGTCCTTTTTTATTTACGAATGGACCCAAAATGGACATTCCATTAATTTTCCGTTAATACCATTAGTCTTTTAAACTTTAAAATATTTTTTTAATCAGTAAAACTTCAAAATAATTAATTTAACATAATAACTACTTAAAATCCCTTCTATGTGTAAAATAATTATTATAACTAATTTACACGTAATGGCAAGTTTTAATCGCCACATTCTTTTTTAATAAATTTTGAAAATTAAAAATCCCAACCTTCAAACTAAAAATGAAACAAAATCTCCCACCAAACTCATAATGTTGCAACACTTGTTCAAGTAATTAAAATTTCAAGATAGAGTAAGAGAAGCTTCGAGATAATCGTTGCTGTCGTGAGAATCGCCGGATTTGGATCTGCATCGAAAGTAATTGCAGCAAATAAGGATGAACGGCGGCAACAGGACAGGAGCAACGAGAGGTGGAGTTGTGAGAACTTAGCGACAATGGAGTTTGGAACGGAGCGAGCGGTGGTGACGGCATCCGTGTGATTCGCTAAAAGTGTTCTCTTTTCATCGGGTTAAAGACTCCAAGTCTCTAACTGACCTAGCAAGAATGAGTTTGACTTTCGACCTTCTCTAGTCTTCTCTATCAAACCACTAGTCACCTCACACTCCTAAGGATAACCTCACACAAAACTCACGTCTCTAAACTACTCTACAAGGTCCGTCTCCCTAACAAACCTCGTCTCTAAACTACTCAACATCTTCAATAAAATATTAAGATTTGTGATTTTAGCTAATATTTTTGATAGATCTCGTATTGCCACATCATTCTGAAAATTTTTCTAATTTTTTACTCCAATAGAATATCAAAGTTTGTCATTTTAAACTATTTTTTTTATAATTTTTGTATTTGATAATTTTGTAATAAATTGATATAAACTTGTCAATTAAATTGATTTGGATTTACTATGTAAATAGTTACCTAAATAAGAAGAATGAGAATGAAAGAAGAATGAAAATTGTGTGAAAATAATTGTTCCACAATGACTAAATTTATAAAAGAAAAAAAGTCTATTTTTTTATTAATTTTTGCTGCTATATGTGTAGGAAACAATAAAAGATACAACTACATTGTAGCAAACAGTAAAAGTCTACTATTGTGACGATTGCATTTCAAAAGAAGAAAAAAAACTAGACTCTCCCTTCTCCCTTCCCACTTCCCATCTATTGGATTTCAAAAGAGTAAAAATCATGTTCGTGCACAATTGGGTTTATTTTGGGAAAAATAATTGATCGTGCATGATCAGGTTTATGAAAAAAAAAACTTATCATATCATGCATGATCTGGTTTATGTGGTGAGAGACATTAAAATATCATTTTTGTGGGATTTGCCTTCTAATCTTGGAGTGTTCTTCTATAAGAACAACCTTTCCATGCTAGAGATCAAGCCTCTCCCTCCAATAGTAGGTCTTAGCAAGGTCAGTTCTAGCATCTAAGATCAAGGTGTAAGAACACCTATTAGAGGTAGGTGTGGGTAAACGAGCTCAAGTTCATAGACCGTACTGCGGGGCTCGCGGTCTGCGTGGGCCATGGACCAAATTTTTTTAAGAATCCATGGCTATGCAAGATTTTGGACCCACCTTGCATAATCTTCAAGGTGTGCGGGTTTGGACCGCGAGATTCGTGGGTTGGCTCACAAACCCGCAACAATCATCCAAGCCCAACCCAAGCCCAATTAATCCTAAAAGTTCAATCCAAAATTTCTTTGCATTTATGTTGAAGTTTTATTTGGTTGTCTTAAAACTTTTATAATTGAGTATTTGTTAGAGATTTTTTAAGAATTTTTTAAATATATATATATATATAATTTGGTGTAATTGACTATTTTTTAAGAGAAAAAATACATTTATTTTAAAATTGTAATTTGTTTAAAAACTAGGCTCGCGGAATAGCCTGTTTGGCCTGTGGAATCCACAGGACAGAGACGAACCAATGTATTAAGTCTGTGTAAGAGTGCAAGACAGACGGGCCCGATTCACTACCAATGTGGGAGGTGGGGGGGGGGGGGGGGGG
>PYAF01000348.1:1591318-1612567 GCA_007407185.1 Glycine tomentella
ATCATTAAAAGTATTCTAACTTCTTCCTCTATCTTATGTTCAACTCCTTTAGGTCAGACAATTACTTAAGACTCTTATGATCACTAAAAATCTCAAACCTAAAACTGCAGAAGTAATGTTTCCAAAGCTTAAAGACAAGTACTATACCCACTCCAAATCATGAATGGGATAATTCCTCTAATGGATCTTAAGACTTTCATTACATAGGCTATTACTTGACCTTTATACATAAACACTCCTCATAAAATCATCTTAAACACTTCACGGGACACTACAAAGGGCTCACTTGGATTAGGCAAGACTAACATATGTATTGATGTTAAACCTATTCTTAAGCTCTCAAAAACTACTCTCATAGTTACTATCCCACACAATGCGGGCTCTCACACTGATTTACAAGATGAAGATTGGTGATTTTTTTTTTTTTTTATTTTTATATTTCACGATGCAATATTAAATCTGGTTTTAGAGGCGGTCACTAGAAAAAGTCGTTAAACTTTGATAATATTTTTCATTTATTATGAAAATATCTTCTATCAAAATTCCATTGGAGATAGAGTTCCAGTCCGTACTTAATTGCCAATTTGGTTTGTGTCTCCACCCGAGTCTAAGGGGAAATATATTGACTGTATTTTTCTCCTCAAGTGTTAGCTCAGTAGGCATTTAAATTAAATTAAATAAAGGAAAAACAGAAAAAGTGACATAATGTCACTTGTGAAAGGGTGTGTGTTCTTTATTTTTTTTTTGGCTAATATACAACAACCATATTATTTATTTGGAGAAGAGAAAATTTGCTCACTCTGATAATTTTCAGGTTGAGTGGTCATCTGTGCTCTGTGATTTTTATTTTATTTTTTTACATACACAATTACCAACCAAATTTGACTATTCATCAAGAATTTTGTTTACAAGCAATACACAATGACGTGTTGCAATACTTTACATAAATAAACACACTTTTCATGAGAAATAATTCAGTATAATTGTATAAGTATTAATTAATTATATATTTAAAATTATTACATACGTATTAGTCTATACACGGTGTAGTTAATTAAATATGGTAGTTAAAATTATTGTCTCTTTTCCACCTATTTTCTTCCTTTGAGGTGTTTTTTTTATAGTTATTTAATAATGATCATTATTTTGATCAATTATACCATCAACATTTTTAATATAATCTCTTAAAATAAATTATTATATGATAAAAAATTGCAATCTTTTAGATTAATTATTTTGATAATTATATTTAAAATATTTTTAATTAGTTAATTAATAGTATAAAAATGATCATATTGCATGAAGAATTTATTACTCTCAAATAAAAAGGAAGAGTGAAATGAGAAAAGAGGCGAACACGAGGAAAACAGCATGATCAGGTCTCGGGTGCACACACCATCTTAGGGCCGAGGGAGGAACAGACAAACATCACCGAAATCTTCTTATCTCAAATTATCATTCCTCTATTTTTTTTTTTTTTCTCTCAACTTGTACGCTCCATAATAATCATCTATTTCTCACGGAATCAAATGCCATCAATACCAAATCATTGGTGGGGACCATATGTCTGTCCATTCTCTCATCTCCCCACGTGTCTACATACCCACCTATCGCATTTTTTATTTAGTCAGTTTTTTTTAAAAAAAAATACACAGATATAATGTGTGATATTTTTTAAGAATCATAAAAAAATGTTCTTATCAATTTGAATATATTGGTTACCAGCTTTAATATATATATATATATATATATATTAATATCATATTATTAAATTTATTGATGATTAATTTTTATCGAAAAATTTGACTTGATCATTTTTATTAAAAAAATTAATCATTTTTTTATCTATAAAGATCAAATCTGAGATTTTATTTATGAAAAACTGAATTGAATTATTAGTTACCAATTTAAATATTAAAGTATAATAAATAATTATTTTTCTTAGATGTTATAAACTAAATAATAATAAAAATATAATGACATATTTTATTTATATATTTTGAAATATTATATACTAATTTTATACATATTAATAAATAATTTATTAATTTTATATATTATTTTAATGAAAAATCTAATATAACATGATTATAAATAAATAATATAGATAATTTAAAATTATGTTAATATTAGTCTATCATTTTTAGCTTTTTATATGCAAACAAAACAAAATTTGTTTGGTGAAGATGACACTATAACCACCGCCTCTGATTTGTTGAGTTTCATGTCACTCTGTTGTGGGGATGTGACGTGGAATCAGATTGTTTACTGATTTGATTAAAGCCAACACTTCGATCATTAGTATATTTAGCATGAATATTATGATTATAGCCAATCATCCCATAAAGTGAAATTTGGGAGAATAAATACCTCATGTAGACATATAATGATCTATAATAATACTAATCTTCATGATATCATGCTTAATTCCGGGTTTTTGGCCTTTGTTTTAAATTCTTTCACTGTATCACCGTCAAATTCCATTCACTTTGGGTGGGTTGGAGTCACAAAACAAAACAAAACAACGGTTGATGGTGTGTTTTTCTTTTTGGTATTCAGCCACTAACTGACAAAAGCCCTGGATAATCCTCTTCTAAAGTATTTGGTACATGACATCTGTTCTTATTAGCTCAATCATTATATAAATTGTAATTCTCGACGTTACTAGTATTTTAATATATATATATATATATATATATATATGGAACATATATATATATATATATGGAACATATCTATTAGCGTAGCAAATAAATAAAAGACGTAAAGTCGATTTTTATTTGTATTTTTTTTGGATGAGATAACTTTATTTTTTATGAGTAATTTTATAATTTAGAATTTTTTTAGGAATAATTTTTTATACTCTTATACCATTTATTTCCTTTTCAGTTAATTTCTTTATTTAATATTTTTCTTATTTTATTTAAAAATTTAAATTAGGGGTGGCATAACTTAACATTGGAACATTATTTTTCTTCTTAAAATTTTATATACCTAGAAAAAAGTGTAGTTTTTTAAAACAATAATGAAAAAGTATCTTATGTCATAAATACCTACCTATGTCGTAATAAATGAGTTGGTATTCAAAAATCACCTAAGCACGCGTAAGATATAATTTTGTTTCAGCCCAACCAAAAAGGAAATGGTTATTATTATTTTTAAGATCGTATATCTCTTTTCTTTTTGACCTTATGATCCATGATGAGATTGAAATTTAATTCAGATATAAATCACCTATGTTTTTATTTTTTTTTTAAAAATGGTTTGAAAAGTGATGCAGATAGCGTCAGATGTGACACCGTTAGTGTTAGGATGGCGTCAGTAGTGACAGAAGTGTGCCAAAAAGTCAATTTTTTTCTGAAAGATGGCGCGGTTAGCATCAGAGTAGTGCGATTAGCGCAGGAATGCGGACAGAACCACTATAAAAGGTCATTTTCGTGATTTTTGGGCCAAAAACCTACTCTTCTTCCCTTGAACATTTCCACCATTGTTAAGGAGGAAAAGCTTTATACCCACTCAACCATTGACCAAAACACTTCACTTCCAACATGAAAGATAATAGGAACTACTCAATGAGTTAGATTCCATCATCACTTTTCCTTAAATCCATCAAATGGAGAGATCGTTTTCCCTGGGGAACTTTCCAAAGTTTCAATTTCGAAGGGAAAGGAGGCGTTTTAAGGACACCCAAGCTTAGAGAAGTTGTCCTCTGCCTTCCTTGTCGATTTAGAGGTAAGAAACTCAAATTCTACTGATTATTTAAGAATTTGTTCTTGAGATGAATAGTGACCCTTTTGAGTTAGAGCTGAAATTAGGCTTTGGTCCTTTTGGAAAGTATGCTTAGGAGGTTATTGTGATGAAGGATTAGCCTTGGAATATAAATTTAATGGACTTTGGAATTTGGCTCTGAGAAATGTATGAGTAGGATGAATGTTGGTCAAATTGATGATATTATGCTATGTATGAGCCTAGATACTTGTACAATATGTGCTCAGGAGGTTATATAAATGGTGAAATTTTGTTGAAGTAACCGTTTTAGCCAATTTGATAATCGTTGGTATGTGGCACGAATAGAGCATTGAACTCTCTGAATTGGTTGATGCAAAGTCATAGGGAGACTTTAGGGCCTTGGTTAGGCCGAGATGGATCCTGTTGAGGGTTTGTAAGGCACTGGTTAGGTGACTAGTTCTTGTAACTTAGAAAAGAGGTTTATATGGAAAAAAATCGCTTTCCTTTTCTTTCTAACGGTTGAGAACCGTTGTTGATTACTTGTGTGCCTTTGTATAGGGCGTGACACTGAGGGTGTCAGTGGCGGAGACCACAGTTCAGGGATTGAACAGCAAAGTACGGCTTTGCTAGTTAAGCTATTTGTTCTTGGGATTGTTTCCCACTGCTTGAGTTCCACCATACTCTGAGGAAGTGATAGTTGCACACATGATTCTTATGCATTGAATTGGATGTTACAGCTTTCCTCATAATAATATGTATGCACGTTTCTGTGCTTTGTGTTTGGTTGTCTTTCGGATAGATCTTCTGGCCAGTTAGATAAATATAGATATAATAATCAAGGCTAAATAAATAAAAGAAAAAGAAAGAAAGAAAAGTTTAAATTTTCAAAAATTCTGTCGCAAAAAGTGTTAGCGACGGATTTAACGACAGCTAAAATTCTGGCGCGAGTAGCGCTACAAGTACTGGAATTTGGCGCGGTTAGCGCCACAGATGCTGCAACTTGGTGCGAATAGCGCCAGAAGTGGCGCGATTCGCGCGGAAACTCTGACAGAGCCACTACAAAAGGGTCATTTTGCGTTTTTGGGCCAAAATCTTCCATTTCTTCTTCCTCTGGACGTGCTCGACCATTGATGGACCTTGAAAGCTTCATAGTCCTTCATTCTTTGGCCAAAACCTTTAGCTCCTAACACGAAACTTGTAGGAAATCCTCCTCTGAGCTAGAGTCCTTAATCTCTTTTCCCTAAAAACCTTCAAACGGAGAGATCCCTTTCTCTTGGGAACTTTGTAAAATTGAGATTTAGAAGGGACAGAAGGCGATTCAAGGACGCTAAAGCTTGGGGAAGTGATCTTTCAGCCTTCCTCGATAGTTTAGAGGTAAGAAACTCGAGTTTTACCGATTGATTTGTGAGATTGAGAATGGGATGAATAGTAACCCATTTGTGTTAGGGCTGGAATTAGGCTTAGATTCTTTAGAAAAGTATGCTCAGGAGGTTGTTCTGATGAATATTGAACTTTGAATCATGACTATTGATGAAGTTTGGTTTTGGCTCTGATATATGTATGAGTAGGAAGAATGTTGGTTAAATGGAGGGTATTAAAATACGTATGAGTCTAGATTATTTTACAAAATATGTTCAGGAGACCATATAAACGGTGAAAACGTGTTGAAATAACCATTTTGATGAAATTGATAATCATTGAAATATGGTCTGGTTAGGACATGGAATTGGTTTATGCAAAGTCTTAGAGTAACTCTAATACCTTGGTTAGGCTGAGATAGATCCTGCTGAGGGTCTGTGAATCGCTTATAAGATAGTTAGTTCTAATAACTTTAAGATAGAAGACAAAGAGGTTTAAATGGAAAGGAATAGTGTTTCCTTTCATTCTAACGGTTGATGACCGTTATTGATTGACTGTTTGTATGCCTTGTGTAGGGTGTGATACAGACATTGCTGGTGGTTGTGACCACGAAGTCGGGAGAACCGGTGTAGCACTGAGAGCAGGTAAGCTCTTTGTTCTTGGGAGTGTTTTCCTTTGATTGTGTTCCACCATACTCCAGAGGGAGTGATGATTATTGTATGAATTGATGCATGTATATTGAAATTGTGTGTTACTATTTTGATTGCAAACATGTACTTGATATACATGGATTGAGGCTATGTGTGTTGATTTATGAGATTTTCTCTGGCCAATAGAACGGACTAAATATGGACTTCCCTTAGAGCCAGATTTACGTGGAACAACTCTAAGTGGTCAATATATGTGTGTATGTGATAAAACCTGAGAGAATGCACCTGTTGCATATGAGCTTCTCTCGGAAGTGCCATATATACCTGAGTGCGTCCTGGAATAAGATACCTGTCGCAGATGATTTTTTCCCAGGCAATACGGTATAGATATATTTATATATGTGAGTAAATCCTTTGAGAATGCACCTGTTGCAGATGATATTTCTCAAGTAATATAATATATCTATCTTTGTATATGTTGTATCTGAGTTAAAATATACATGTGACATGTTGTGAACTGTTGAGGGCCGTGATGGCTAAATGATATTGATGCGTTTTATAAAAAAGGTACTAATAAACCCTTGAGACGTGTATATGTGTTGTTATGGCTTGAGAGCTGTGATGGCTAGTTGTAATGCCAATTTTGATATTATATGCATATATGCATAGAAGTGAACCAGGGGGAGAAAAGACCTCCAAGGGCCCTGAGTTTACTGAGATTGTTATCTCACCCCTGTTGGGGTTATATTTTGCAGGTGATACTAAGGGAGCTGCTGAGAGATCCCAGGGCAAGAGGCCCGAGCATGGATAGGTTCTGTGAGAACCTTAGGCATAGGGTTGAGAGCATGTTAGTCTACATTTTGATATATGCCTATTGTTTTGTACCCTGATAGGAATTTTGTATAATTTTGAGATATACATTGTATATTATGAGAATTCACCATATATGATATACAGTGGGTGTTGTTAATGACGTTTGATGACGTCATTTTGTTTATTGCTTTCGAATTAATTATCTGTGATAATCGCTGCGCTTAATAACCATAAATCAATGTTAATGCACTGGATGCATACGGGGCGTTACAATGGACCTCCCTATGAGTAGAGCGCAACTTCTAGTCGGTTTGCTCATGTAAAGGGTGTATGATCCTTAACACCAGAGATAGGTGATCCCGACGCGGTTGAAGCATATTCTCAGAGAATCATATACATGCATCCATGTGTAAAGGGGTAGCTCCTGATGGGATGGCACGGGTGTGAACTCCGATCTCACACTAAGGACTGAGAGTCCTGATGCTGATGATGATGCATCTTTTGGCGGACATAGTACCGCAGATACATATTAGAGCTAGAGAATGTCTATATGTTGTTGTGAGGGCCAGGAGGCCTGGTGTTATGATGCCTTTGATGTTGTGTATCATGGAAGTGAGTCAGGGGGAGGAGAAGCCTCAAAGAACCCTGAGCTTACTGAGATTGTATCTCACCCCGTGTGTGGGGATTATGTTTTTGCAAATGATACATCTAGCAGAGATGATGGGTCCCAGGGCGGGAGGCCCCAGTAGGGACAGACCTTGTATAGCTACTTGGGCAGTATTTTGAGAGCGTTGTGGCTCACTGTTTTATGTTGATCATGTATTTTATACCTCTGTAAGGGAAGATGTGCATGTACACATATTTTGGATCCTGTATGGATTGTGATGTACAGACGCTGTATGTTTTATGCCCTCTTGTGAGGATGTGATCTGTGAGATCATGGCACTGGGTGTCTATTCTTGTGTATAGCCACAGTGGTGGTTTTGATGATGCATATATGTTTATACCCATATAGATATATGTGGCTTTTGATTCTCCTGTTGTATCTGTATGGACATTATTGTCTTTATCTGTCGTTGTTTATATTACCTGGATCGTAAAGGCTTGTTGTGGTGCCTTGGCATTCGTAATAGGTATTTTGGATACTTACCATACATAATGAATTAGGGATATGGTTTTGAAAGAAAATGACGATGACATCATGTTTTTATTAAAACGCTTCTGTTGGTCTTAAATAATTGATTTGAAATTAATCACTGTGTTAATTTGATTAAGTAATTATTAATACATCGAATGCATACGGGATGTTACACGATGCATCCCATTAAAGTTATATAAAAGATGTGTGGCCTGATGTCTGATGTCCCTTCGTGTACATACTACTTAGTTAATACTCAATACATTCTTATTCCGTTGATGTAAGCTGACTCAGGTTATTTGTCGGTTTGGTTGAATAATAATAATAATAATAATAATAATAATAATAATAATAATAATAATAATAACTCAGGTTATTTTAACTTTTTTACTAGGTCAGTGATTAATTCTGTTCGCAATGCATGATTGTCATTAACCTAAATAAATTTTGTACGCAATGAGAATTGAACATGAATTTTTTTGCTAAATAAATTGATAGTTCCTTCACATATAATTACAACGAGACGTATATCATTGTGTTAACCCTAAAAGTTAAAAAATAATAATTTAGGGACTAAATAAGTATTTAAAATTATATTAAAAGATTGGATTGATATCTATTTTGAACAATCGAGAAATATAATTAATGTCTACAATCTTTGGGAAACCAAATCAACATCTTAATAATCTTTAAAAGATTAATTTGAATTTTTTCTTCCGTCAAATCCACAAACCATTTTTTCAATTGGTACGACCTAAATTTTTTACTAAGAAAATATCAATAACCCCATTGGCGTAGTCATATTGTTAGAGACCGTCATTGTTTGAGTGATCTGTTATCAGTCTACATAGAAACACCTTTGGTGTGGAAAAAAAAATAAAAACAAAGAAAATCCCTTCAAATTTCTATCACTTCTAATTCAACCTTCAACAGCTTAACCCTATTGGTTTGGTTTTAAAAAATGAAAGATATGTAAATATAAAAAAGAGATAAAATATTTTGAATTATAATAAAGTATAAAAATATAAAAATCACATCATAAAATATTTGAATTAAAAGTAAAATGAAAAAAGTATAAAACCTACGTTATTTGTTAAAATTTTCATTTCAAATTCATCCAAGGCATTTTTTTTTTTTGTGGTGAATTCATTCCAGACAATTTAAACCAAACACTGCCTAAAGATAAAGATATAGATATTTGGCCTTTTAACTTTGACGCTACTCTCTGATGAATAACACACGATCCTACAAAATTAATTCGAACCTATTGACATTGAAGAGAGCCGCTAGGTAATCAGCAGCCATGCATCAATGCATATTCATTACAAATTTAAAATAAGATGAATAAATTAATTATAGCTCAATAGCCTGAATGAATGAATGAATGAATAATAATTAAAAACTAGCTAGCATGTGTTAATTGATGGTGTTAACGCCGTTATATTTTGGTAGCTACTAGGCGTGTGAATAAATATGTATTTTAGGTTGATCATGAATTATGGGTGAGCCAACACTCCTGCACCGCATCATCATCGCCGACAAATGCATTATTGGAAGTGCTTATAGTACTAATACAGAGAAGTAGGTTTGGAACACTCCACATCAACTTTCTAGTTAAGCAAAGATCCGGATTCTTGATGATGAATCATATTCTGGCGCCATTATAACTCTTTGAAACTCCAATATTTGTGTCTTGTACCTACTTTCTTTTTCTTTTTTGAATGAAAATTAACAAATCGTGCACATCCCTTTCTACTCTCCCAAATTCATAATAATTAAGCAAGACCAAACCGTCCAACCATATATCCCCCCTCACATTATTCCTCGTTCATTGAGAAGTATGCTATTTTGGTAAGCAAGGTGCATGACATGGTCATGGCACCCATCTCTTATCTCTATCTAGTTAAGCCATGTAAGGAGTGGGAGACAGTTCATGCGGGTCTGTTGTAATTATAGAAAACACAATATTCCAATCATGTATTCTTTTTTTGTTGTGTTTATTTCCGAAATTACATATGGGGTGATCCTTGGATGAGTACTGCCAAAGGGTGCATATGAACGGTTCATTTAATCATAATAATACAATAATAATAATACATAAACCACCATTTGTTTTAAATATTCTATTAACACCTCTGTTTTTTCTTTATTTTTTTTCTATCACACCATAAATCATATCATACTTATATTTTATCTCTTTTTCTCTCTCTAGGTATTGGATAATATATAAAGTGTCTATCAAATATTTTTATAATAATAATAATAGAGAAATACTAGTAAAGTTCTTTCTAATACTTTTTTTTTAACATATTATATGGGATTAATTAAAATTTATTAAAAATTATCAATAAATTAATAATTTTTAATAAATTTCAATGAATCCCACGTAATATTCACAAAAATATATTATAAAGAGTCATATAAGAATGTGAGAGTGAATGTGCCTACCATTTCACTAATAATAAACATTTGAATGAAAAAAAAAATAAAAATAAAGACCCTGGTGGGACACGAGTAAAGTGGGAGGAAAGGGGGCCAATAATTGGGACAATGTAAAGTGAAGCTGCTACATACGCAGGGAAGCATATGTAGGAAAAAGAATTTAAAGTGTGGCAATAATGATGTATTGCAAAATAGGTACGTGTGTGGGTGGCGAAGGCAAGAGAATCACCCACCCTCTTGATGTGTGTTGGGCACTGCCATGTGAAAATGTTAGGATTGTGTAGCAATATTATAGCATCCGAGAGGGAAAGATTATCCATGTTTGTCTGTTATCATAATGGAGGGTAACAGTAGTGGGGCACAAAATGGTCAACCTATGAAGGAGAGATACAGAGAGAGAGGGTCATAATTTCCAACACCCATATTCGTTTCCCTACTCATTCCACCCTTTGATTAATAATAATCATAGCCACACCCACCCACCCTTTGCCCCCACAAAAAGTCACATTCATTCTCTTTCCCCTTAACACCCCTTGTGCTCTCTCTCCCATGACACACTTTATAAACCACACCATCATCTAATCATCATCTAAACTAAACCACTCTCCTCTTCATTCTCCCTCTTATTCTTTTCTCTTTTCTTTCTTTCACACAAACTCCTCTTATTATGACGGGTCTTGATCAAGATGCTAGCAGCAACTCTGGCCTTCATCTTATTCTAGGTTTAGCTTTGACTGCCACCACCACCACTACTCCATCACCACCATCCATTTCCAACAAGCTTGATCATGTTGATCATCACCACCATCTTATAACTCTTAGACCAACAACAAAGTCATCCTATAATTCCTCTGAGGCTGAACCATCATTAACGTTGGGCCTGTCCCGTGAGAGTTACCTCAAAGTCCCCAAAAACATCATAGGACAAAACAACAACAATAAAGTCTCGTCCTGTGATGACCCTCTTGATCACTTGTCCACACAGACTAATTCACCTCATCACAGTGCTGTTTCCTCCTTCTCCAGTGGCAGGGTCAAGAGGGAGAGGGATCTCAGTTGCGAAGAAGTTGTGGATGCAACAGAGATTGACCAGAGGGACCATAGCTGTGAAGGAATAGTAAGAGCCACCGAAGAAGACGAAGACGGCAACGCCGCCAGAAAGAAACTTAGGCTTAGCAAAGAACAATCTGCTTTGCTAGAAGAAAGCTTCAAACAACATAGCACCCTCAATCCTGTAATCACAATCTCTCTCTCTCTCTCTCTCTCTCTCTTATTATTTCCATACATGCATGATATCGATAAAAATAACTTTTAGATAAAACTTACAATTAATAAGTAACATTTACTCTGAAATAAAAAACTTTTAGATAAAACTTACATGTAATAATTTCTTAATTTTTTCAATATTAGAACAAAGTTTTATAAATTATCGAACTAAAACTTCAATATCATATAATAGTATCAAAACTTTACCAAAAAAAACTACATCTAAGTTTTTTACATAACTTTTCTATCCATGTAATGACACTTTCTTTGAATATTATGATTAATATTGTTGTGTTGAATTGGGTTTACAGAAACAGAAGCAAGCTTTGGCGAAGCAGTTGAATCTTAGGCCACGACAAGTTGAGGTGTGGTTCCAGAACAGGAGAGCCAGGTAAATATATATATTAATTATATCCCATGATAAAAGTGTTTATATAAAAAAGTTATTGAATTTTGTGACTAATATCTTTTTTTTTTGTTATTTGTGACGCAGAACAAAGCTGAAGCAGACAGAGGTGGACTGCGAGTTCCTAAAGAAATGTTGTGAAACACTAACAGACGAAAACAGACGGTTGCAGAAGGAGCTTCAAGAGCTTAAAGCACTGAAACTGGCTCAGCCTCTGTACATGCCTATGCCTGCGGCAACACTCACCATGTGCCCCTCTTGTGAGAGGCTCGGCGGCGGCGTCAACGGTGGCGGCGGCGGTTCCCCTAAGACACCATTCTCCATGGCTCCTAAGCCTCACTTCTTCAACCCCTTCGCCAACCCTTCTGCAGCATGTTGATTGATTGTTATTATAATTAGGCTTTTAATTAGTTTTCATTAAAAGAAGAAAAAAAAAAAACAGCAACAACCAAAGAAGAGTTCCCCCACAACCTTTGTATTTTTTTGGTTGAGGGATACGTCTTATGAACTACATCAGCTAGTGAAAAAAAGGTTAAGGGTGTAATTAATTAACTAATATACTGTAGAAATTTGTAACTGCTAATTAGAATTACTTTTTGCTCTTCCTTTATTAATGTATGTTTATAAATGGTTATAGAAGACATCCATCTACGAAGGAATTAATGACTATTTTTTTTTTATTGTTCATTTTCGTAATTGTGTATACATGTGTGGTGTGCGCGCATGAGTGTATGTGAAAGCATTTTGATTATGAGTCCAAATCCGAATTATATGTCTTTGACTAAAATGCTACTAAAATATAATGCCCCGAAGAAAAAGAACTCAGTCACGTTTGTGAATTAGTAAAAGGCTTATACAATTGTATAAAAAAAATGAACTTGGACGCGGTTAATTGAGATCTAGCCGCGTCTATATGCTTCATAAAAAATGATATCTCTAAGACTAAAGGTTAAGCTTTATCTAATAAAAATTAATTTATCATTGTTTTTTTTCCTATTCGTAAGTTGACTCTAAACAATTTAAAGATTGTAGCCTTCTTAAATGGAAGCGGAAAATTGAACATTAATCAACAACCCGAAAGGGAAAAACATTCATTGCAATCATGTAAATAGGTAGCTCCTACCTAATATTTTTAATGCTTGTGGGGAGGAGGAAAGGTATAGTCAAAAGTTATATGTATATATCAGTTGGATTGGAGGCTATCATTGAGTTAGCGAAGGTTCAAGGTGCCGAGAGGGGAAGTTAGCTCACGTGTTTTTGTCTGCAAATCAGCTGCTTAAAGAGAAATTGAATGTGAGAGAGAGAGGCCAAGGGGGTGTGATTAAGCATCATGATTGACTATATAAAAAAAAAAACTATTTTTTTAGAAAAAATAAAATTTCTCATTACCAAAAGTCATAGGATTAATCTCTCGAATGTATAGATCACAATTCATTAAAGAAGTGAGTCTTATTTCCTTCAAGAAAGTTTTTTTTTTTTTTTTATAAGGAAAATCAAAGAATCTAATTGAAAAAACACAAGATTGAGATAGAAAAATGAAAAAATATTATATAATGAGACTATTATGTGTTTATGATTTTTTACGTGATGTGCATTTTAGTTTTTTAATTTATAATAAAAATTAATAATATTTATTTATAAAAATGATTTACCTTAATAATAATTACAATAGTTCGGATCAATTAATATAATTTTTCGTAATAGAGATAGGGTTTATTATGTGCCTACATGAACATGATGTCCTCTCGTGAGATGCTTTCCCTTTAAGGGTATTGGTGGGCCATACCCCCACGTGATGACCCAATGGGCCGGTCTCTCTCAAAATCTTGACATGAGATTTTCTTTCAAGGTCAGCCCTTCCATCTTTCTTTTCTCACACTCCTTTTTCATTAAATTGCCCCCAAACATGTGTCAAGGTTGTTGTGATTATATAGTTGTTTAATTTAATAAACAATCAAATCTAGTTCTCCATTTTCCTATTAATTTTTAATTCATCCAAACCCTTTTTTCTTAATATTTTTTTCATTTGGCATTTTATAAACCCCCCTCATGAATTCTACCTCACAAATCACATCGGGTTTGAGGTTCCCCCAACTGCTCAAAATGAGCGTAACGACCACGTGTCCACTGCTATGTACGTTCTAGCCCTAAGAGAACATTGAAAAAAAGAGACGGGACAAGACTATATATTTCACAATGATTAAGATATAAGGTTCACTTTCTAGTTGCGAAGAAGTGAGAAAAAAGTTGTTACTTTTTTTATTCATTGTATCGAAAATAATATAAAAAATTTATAATATTCATACATTTTATTCGATCAACTAAATTAAAGCTTTTTAATAAAAATAATAAATTTAAATTTCTTTTATTAACATTTATAATAAAATTAACAACCTAACATTTATCAGGAAAAAAAAATACTACCTAGAAAATATTATAATTAATTAAGAGGATTACATGATAAAAATAATTAATGCATCTGACTTTTAAAATAATTTCTTACAAACATGAATAAATAATAAATTGAAAAGGATTTTATATATAGAAAGCAATAATTCTTAATGAAAAAAAAAATAACTTCTAGAAGTATTTTTCTTTTTTGGCAATTCTTGGAGTGTATGTACTTTGAAAGTGAAAAGAGAATATAAGAATTGAAAGAGAAAAATAAAAATAACAAAATGTGAGTGTGAAATGATCTGTAAAACCAATAAGAGTTAAAAACGTATGCAAAATTATATTGATTTATCTTATAGTAATGAAATTCCACACATCATTCATAATGGGGTGGACCAATAAATATCATGAGGGAGACTTTCCCGGAAAAGGAGACAAGTTCCTGGAAACTACTAATCAGAGTCCTCCTCTTCATCACTTTCATACGCCATTTTTAACCACATCCCTCCTTGTACTCCAAACTCCACGACAGCACGAGCACCACTATAACAATTTTATTAAATTACGCTGATTACGCGAAGACCAAAATAGTGTGTGAAAGCTATGTAAAAATATATATATATATAGTACATTTTTTCCAGTTGAGTATTTCCACTCGTAGTAGTAGCTTGCAAACAAAAAATAAGAATTGAACCAGTCTCAAGTCAATTTGTTCGTTTGATCATCAACCCGACCAAGAAAATTAAATTATCTGATGGTTCACTATTTTATAAGTTTATAATTGATGCAAAAATAATTAAACATGTTTTATGACCTAAAATTTGCTGAACCACATTCTTCTTGGACACTTGTGATCATAAATGCCAGCCTTGGCTAAACCTATTTTTTTTTTTATAATATATATAGATCGTAAATATTTTTAATAGGAGACAATTATGATTCAGTCAGATATAATTATTATATATATGGACAGTAATTTTTAAAAAATACGTAATGCAATTTAATATTTAAGATTCAAAGTGAATACTATTAATTAGATTATAATAATTTTATGTTAATTGATGGATTAAACTTGAGTTGATAATTGAAAAAAGAAAAGAAAAACCTAGCAATTTTATCTCAGTTAAAAAAGAAAAAAAGGACAAGTCCATCCATATATCTGGTTCATGCATGCGTGGATGGAGAATCAAACTACCTTTGTGAAAAAGTCTTGGAAGTTTAGTTCAGCTTATTGTGATGGGATGATTATTGTTCTTTTTTGTATAATACGTGTGCGCACACGTATTAATACTTACCCAGTCTTAGATAAGCCAAAGACACGTGTCATTTGCTGGCTGGCTACTTTGTCGGCCTTTAAATGGTACTCATTTCAACCATAATAATACAGGGTTTTATTATTTTTCCATCATTGATGAAAAGCAATATAAGTGTGGTCTAATCCTCTAAACTGGATCATCATTTCTTAATATAATATTTTTGTATTAGTAATACACTAAAAAAACTAAAATAATATTTATTAAGAATATTAGTGGAAAAATAAATTAATATTATAGTATATACGTTATAGTATATTAATTATTTTGGAACAATTTTCTCTCAAATTTGATATAGGATGAAAGAAATATATGTTTTGCAAATGGAAGTTCCGTCAATTCTTAAATACCAATTAAATTAATTGCTATCTGAAACGTGGAGTAATTGTCACATAACCTAACTTGCAACCATCATCTATTAATTATATCATGAATGTTTTCCTGAATTCAACCACCACAACTAGTACTTTAATTATATATGCTAAATTGATGATATAACAAACTTAATTGCATGAGATATTTACATTATTTTCTCTTAATTCTGTTTCACGCGTTGCAGAGATAAAATAAAACTACTTTGCTAGACTTTTCTAGTGTAAAAAGAGTTATCATATAGGATCATACTAGCTAGTATTACTGAATAATATGATAATGCCAAATTATAAGAGAAAAAGACATAAAAATAAAGTTAACGTGCCCTACAGGCCTATACAAATAATAATGAATCTCACTTAATTGTTCAACTTTTTTTTATATATTTTTATAATATACTATAACTTATCTAATATAATAATAATAATAATAATAATAATAATAATAATAATAATAATAATAATAATAATTTATATATATTATATATCAGGAGTCGTAGTTTTCACTCGTTTATTTTTTGACATCTCATGTTCACCAAACACGTTGATCATGAAAACATGTACTCCAGCTCTTGAAATTAGGATTACTTTACATTCGATACTTTTAATTATCTCAATTTTTTAATTATTTCTCATCGGTTTACTTTAATTTAGTCATCAATTAAAACATTTAAATACCATGAAAAGATCAAATCGAAAACCTTCATACAAGCTAGTGTTTTTTTTTTTTTTATCAGTCAATATTAATTGTTAATTTTTTTTAGAATGTTAATGAGAGATTTTTAACTCTTAAATCTTTCATTCTCAATCATCAAATTAACTTTATAATTCCCAAAACTTTCAGGATGATGCATTGTATTGGTTAAAAATTTAAAATAGCTTAGCACAAAAAAATGTATTTTATTTTCATTTTAAAAAAATCAAGTTCTGGGCAAAAACAACTTAAAGGATCGTATTGAAGTATGAATTTTTTTTTACTCTCTAAACAATGCGATTGGTCCCAATCACAAAAGATAAAAAGACCATGATTATGTCCTTTTAATTTAAATTAATTTTATTGCAAGCAAACAAAACAAATAATGCACAACACAGATGGTATTACAGAAGATTTTGCTGTATCGCCAAAAATATCCATTCTCTGCATCAACCGGTCGGCAAACAATTATTGCAATGAAATATATATCCATGAATCACTTATGTAGTGCTGTTTTGTCTGTAATCTTTCCCAGTATATATCAAAAGCACCTTAAATCCTAAATATCAAGGAATTGTCTAGATTCGTGTAATCAAAATTTGCTAATCACTAAAATAAAGGAGAGAGGACATGCATTGAAACGTAGAAAAGGAAGGAATTGGCCATATGGCACAAAGCAATTAAATTCATAAAAGGATTTAAACAACATGATATTATGATTATTGTCATAGTTTCCTTGTCATGCAGGAAAGGACGAGAATAAAAGATGGTTTTATATATATAGGGTTAGGGGTAGTTTTGTTGGGCTAATAGCTCAACCTCCAAGTGTCCTAAGAAAGTAAACTGGGTGTGACCTAACAGCATAAACATTGAAACAAAATAAGAATAACGGGCCACGTTCAAATTCAACATGTCCAGATGGCAAATACAACATCGTTGCCTGCTATTTCAGCTTAGAATCGAAAGCGATGCTCTTGCCGCAAGTAACAACAAGGATAAATGATTGACTAATCCGAGAGTGTTATAGTTTTAATTATCTTTTATATAACACTATTATTAATTTTTTCAGTAAATTATTATTTTTTAAATACATACTCCTAACCCTATAAAACCATCTTATTCTCTCATGTCGGGTTAACTAAACAATATAAGTATATAACTACATATGAGTATCGATCAGCATATCTATTTCCCTTTCCCCTGACTATGTTTGTTAATTGTAAGACGGTATTCAACCTTGCAAAGTTGTAATTTGTAGGCAAAGGTGAAATTGAGGCATAAATGCTATTGGATTGATCATCTGTTTCACGGAGCTTAGAGGACAGCGCATATGCTATGTTGTGTTAAGGTGATGAGGACTGGTCACAAGAGGCACATGTATTTTTTTTTTTTTTTGTATTAATCATTTGGTTTAAAAGGAGAAAGAGATTAAGATTAATTCAAAATTTGATTAGAAGATAAAGTAAAATTTGATCAACAATTATTTTCACCAATAATTGAACTCAGTATTATTCAAACTTAATTTCAACATATTATTAATTTGTATCTAATCACTTAGTTCTAGAGGCACTTGTATTATTCTTCATATGCACTATTCTTTATTTCTTTTCATTCTAATGACTTGACCCGCGACACTGCCCAAACGTGGCCCAAATCATTCTATGTGGTTAGCCCAAAACTCGTAAATGTAATTTAGATAATGGTGAACCTAATAAGCGCATTGGTGGAACCAAAAAAATTAAAAATACAAGCATTGTGATTTGTGAAAATGTTTAGGTTAAAGTTTGCCTAAAATTATAGAAAGTTTTGTCGCAATTCCGTCACGGCTAAACGACGAACTTGAAAAAATAAAATTTTAGAAATTAGAGCCATTATATGTGGAAAAATGTTGGAAATATTTTTTTAAAAATAAAAATGATATTTGAAATTAAATTAGGTTAAACAGTTGATTATGCAAATGTAAAGTTCGTATGAACACCTTACAATGTCTGTTAAAAATGATTATTTCTAATTAATTGAGAGTCAATTATAACAAAAATAAACATTTTAATTATTCACTTAAATCAATTTATTTTATTTTATGTTATTAATTAATATTTTTTGCTCGATATAAATAGTCGCATAGTCATAGGTATTTCTCAGTGTAGTGGATAATTAAAGTTAAGTAGTTTTTTTTTTTTTCGTGAAATATTGTGTGTTGGTCTTTTTTATTTTCATTTTAATTTTAGAATTTTGAGGTTATCACAACTCATATATCTTAAAAATAAAATAATAGTAATACCAAATAGCCATATGAATTTACCACATGTTAGACACATGAATGTCTCAGATGAAAAGATTTTATAAGGACTAAATTCTATCAACACCAAACATATCTTCCCAAACAATCTAAAGATCAAAAGGATGTCACATTCTATAAACCACTTTTTATTAATAATTTCACTTTATAATAATGTTATTAATATTTTATAGCTATTCTATTTTGTATTTAGATTTACATTTAATCACAATAATGTGTTTCATCAAAGAATCTAACTCAATTGGTTGAGCAAGATATATATGAGTGTTATAAATTTTTTGGTACCATTTTTTATTCTTACATGTCAAAAAAGAAAACATGTCCGACCCAAATATTAATGATAATAATTAACGGAATGAGCCAAACCTAATATTACTAAACACTGGTATGTAATTAGAAAGGATCCAATGCTTCAGAACAAAATAGTTTAATTTACAACAATATATAAAATGGGTCGAGACTTGAAAAATAAAAAGACACAAAACAAAAAAAGAAGACTTTTACTTCTTGCATCCCTTTTTTTCTGTACCTCCAAAAAGATCCAAACAGACCATATTAGCCCTCACCCAACCACCCAACACCACCTTGTCTCATCTCTACCCAACCACCTAACACCACCACTACAAACAAACACCAGAAGCCAACACCACCATCGATGACCATGATTCAAGGAAGAAGGTGGGATGGAGTCCAGATGACAAAAGAGGTGGAAAGGCTATTATTGAATTATGTTAGCATGCTTTCAAAAAGGTTATTCCATAAGTAAAAAAAAAGTATCTTCCAAAATATCCTTTTTGGAATGGGGTCACATTTCTCACCTCCTTTGTTATCTTGATTCCATCACGCCTTCTTCCCTGCACCCTGGATGGTGTTGGTTTTGGGTGTTTACATGTAGCGGTGGTTGGTGGTTGGGTGGAGCGGTGGTCTGTTTGGGTATTTTTGAAGATGTAAGAAGCAAAAGAGGGGTGCAGGAAGTACAAGCCCAAAATAATGGAAAAAGAAAAAGTGGCAAGGGAATAAACTGGGTAGAGCCCAGTTCTAATGGTACTCGTGTTAAAAAGAGGAACCTGACCTCAAAGTTTCACATAACAATAATTAATATAAAAATAAAAATAAAGTAATAGGAGGGTAAAAGTGGCTCGAAGCCTCCTAGACCTAGAATAGAAGTTCCCTCATTCTTGGACACTATTCCTTAGTTTTACATGAAAAAAAATTAATTCCTAACCAAAGAAATTAATTGTTTGTCTCTTGTTTTTCAGTTCTTTTGGCTTCTCATGCATCATTCATAATTCAAATTTTCTCTTTCATTAATTTAATTTATTTGCTTTGGCCAAAGGAGGTATAGAAAACGGAAAATCAAAGAAATGAAAATCCACATGTGTGCAGTCCTAGGCTTCTTCTAGCTACAACTAGCAAACCAGGTTTTGTTCTTTCACAATTAAGAAATCCGTACTACCTAAATTTAGAAAACTTTTGAGAGACACCTGTTTTTCGACAAGTGTCAATTGTTAAGAGTCCAACTTTTGCTATGCCCATCTATAGAATCTACATAATAGTTGCACAACTCCAATTTCATGTCTCCTTCCTCTTCCACTTTTTTCCCTTTCTCTCAACCACACCAATTAAAACCGTTCTCAACTTCCTCTCTATATTTCCCCTGTGGAAATTTCAAGAATACTTCACCTTCACAAAACCCCTGAAAGATTTTGGGATTCCATTTAAAGTCTGTGAAAACTCAATTCATTCATTCCACTCGCCACTCATCGCTTCTCCAATCTCCACCGTCCAATCAATTCTCCCATGATTCTTTGGTCAACCTCAACATTAATTTTAAATGTCATGTAGAATAGAGATATAAAGCAGATGAAATAAAAATGGGAAAGTAAAAATATTTGTAGAACAAAAATGTTTGGTTGAAGAAAAATAGAAAAGAGATATGAGTGAAAATATGTAAGAAATAGTACAAGTGAATTTCATCATTTTAAACTTATTTTTATCTTATTTTTCTTCCACCAAACACCTAATATTATTTCCATCCTTTCTATATTATTTTCATCTATCAAACCAAACACAAACTAAGTATTTTTTATAAAAAAAACATTTTCCTATTATATATATATATATATATATATTTTTTTTTTAACATATTTATTTATCAACTTTTTTCCAAACTCATACATATTAAGATCTTAATATATTATTCGCAGAAAGAAAAGTCCTTTGCAATTGTTTTTTTCAACATTTCTTTTTTCGAAATTAACTTATTAAAAAAATAATACTTAAAGTAGAAAACAACAACATTTAACATTAATTTAAAATTAATTTCTATTGAAATAATAATAAATATATTCTTAACTTTTGTCTTTAACTATTTT
>PYAF01000348.1:1612667-1628976 GCA_007407185.1 Glycine tomentella
TTTTAAAAAATTTACAATTTTAGTTCTCTATTTTTTAATTGAGACTTTTTTTCTCACTTTTAAAAATCTGCGATATTAGTTTTTTTTTAATTTCAGACTTATTGACTGTATATTTTTTTAATTCTTTTTTAATAAATTAAGTTCATTAATAATTAAATAATTTTAAAAAAAATTTAAAATTTCATGTGTATAATAAATAAACAATTATCAGTCAATATTTAAAAATATATAAATCACCGTTTAAAATTGGTCAAAAGGATTAAATTTATAGATTTTTTTTAAAGTGAGGGATGTGCCAATTAAGAAATGGAGGACTATACAAATTTTTCAAAAGTGAGAATGAATTATCTTAGTTTAAAAAGAGTGAAACTAAAAACACAAATTTAAAAAAATAGAAAAATGAAAATTATATTTTAGAAAGACAAAAAAAAAAAAAAAAAAAAAAAAAAAAAAAAAAAAAATTTAAAAAAAAAAAAAAAAAAAAAAAAAAAAAGAAGAGTAGGCTTATGGCTTTCAATCCGGAAACTATTGCATACGGCACCATTACAAACTGCGGCTATACTGCAAGAGCTATTCTCTTGCGGAAATTAAATTTCCGGTAGTAAAAACTGTGACACACTCAAACTAATTTACACTTCTCAGTATAAGTTTTTTTTTTTTTAATAACAATTGAACACAGTATCAAGAGATTTATAATATTCTTATAAACTGTTAAATCAATTAAGCTAGACATCTTTAGTTTTTAAATGTAATAAATATACTTAAAAATAATATAAAAAACATTCACTTATTCTTGAAATATTGTTTCAAAAATTAGTTTTCGAATAGAGATATCTTCAAAAATATAATATATTTTTCGTTCCTTGAATTTGATTATTTTTGTAAATTTTAATTTTTTTTAGTACCTCAATTTTGAATTCTTTTAGTTCTTAACTGTTTTTAGCAGTTTTGATGCACAATTTGTCATGGCTTTCGATAGCATGAGGGACTAAATTTTTTTTAAAAATTTAAAGGATTAAAATATATAATTTTTAATTTAAAAGACTAAAAATATAAAATTTTAAATTTAGGAATAAATAATATATAGGCGTATCAGTACCTTTTATGAATAAGCCAATAAATTAATAATAAATATATGTACTTGTAACTTTCACCTTATAGGTAATATAGAATAGACTTATTGATTAGGATCTAGTTTTTTTAATTGTCAATTGACTTCTAGGATTATTTCTGTTGTCCATCATTTACACTTTATATTTTCATATTTATTATTTTAAAAATTGAAATAATTTTCTCGAAGGACTTTTTTGCAATTATAAAATCTAAAATATCATTAAAAATCAATTATAATTTATGTATGATGTAATTTTGTTGGATTTGAAGGAATCAAAGACTCTGTCAATGAAATTACAATAACTTAGAATTATATTTAATTAACTGAGTTAGACCTCCTTATTTTTTCAATTATAAATTTAAAATACCATTAAAAATAAATTATAATTTATGTATGATGTAATTTAAACATATAGATAATTATTTTTGTTATCAAATTTATGACTCCACCTAGTGGGTGATAGCGTCTTGTTTCTGCAAATTCAATGATATTTTGATCTTGATTACCTTGGTATATAGGGAGTGATCAAGGAAATATTCGATTACACTGTTCTTCCAGAGATACCCACAATTGTTCCATGCTATCTATGTGTGCTTATGGATCTTATATTGGTGATCATGTGTATTATGGGTTGGATATTGAGCCCGATGATATTTCTCTTAGGAGTTCTTGAAAGATATCCCTTCCTCGTGTTTCTTTTTTTTTTTTTTTTTTTTTACATATATTTTCTTTTTAGGGTAATTAGATAATCAAAATGTGAATACTTTTTTCGACAAGGTTTCAAATTGCAGATCATCACGTTGTGAAGAATTATTTCAATCTCCGTTTATGCTTTGTGTTTTCTGTTGATGATTGTATCTGTCCTCCTTTTTGTTTTAATGTTTTATTTTCCTTTGTCCCAAGAGAGTCGGTACGTGTGTAATTATGCAGGTGAGACAGTGGATTAGTGTTTTTGCCTTAAACATAGAGCTCCTATATATATGCGGTAGCAAATGGAAGACAGGGAAAGACAAGAGGCAGTGAAGGGACTGCGTCAATGTGACCATGATAATGCACTTTTGAACTCTTCTAATCTTCTTTTGACAAAAAATTTAAATAGATAAAAGTGAACTATCATAGATCCTATATATATATATATATATACTAATAAATGTGAAGCATTAATTGGCATAAAATTATTTAGCTTAATCAAAATTATCAGAGATCTTTAGTGTGTATGCATTCCAAATTGGACTGCAATCAAATGATAAGAACTAATTTTCGAAAAACTTGAAGGAAGTTTTGAGAGGGATATCATGAGAGGAAAAGATTTTCTTAAGAGGAAACCTAAATGGTCATGTTGGTAAAAACAGTCGAGGTTTTGATAAAATTCATGAAGATTTTGGCTATGGGAAGAGAAATGAGACTAGAGAAGATATCTTGAACGTTGCACTAGCCTACGATTTGATGCTAGTGAACACCTTCTTCCGAAAAAGGGAGTCTCATCTTATCACTTATTATAGTGGCCAAAATCATAGTCTTATGACTAGAAGAGACGATAGAAATTATTGTATCGACTATAAAGTCTACCCTGAAGAGAGTGTCGCTATGCAACATAAGCTAGTAGTTCTAGAGGTTTGGTTCAACATAGTATTTAATATGAGGAAGAGAGTTCAAAACCCAAGGATAAAATGGTGGAAGCTAAAGGAGGAAAAAAAATAGAGTTCAAGGAAAAAAAATATGGAATGAGATGACTAAGTGTATCCAAAATGTGGGAAGAAATGTGCTAGGAGAAAGCAAAGGAAACATATTTCTTACAAAGGAAACATGGTGGTGGAATGGACAGGTGTAGGAGACAATTAAATAGAAGAATAAATGATTTAGATCTTTGTATAAAAGTCTCAATGATTAGAACTTGCAAAATTTTCGATTAGCAAGAAAAATGCAAAGAAACCGGTGTGGGAAGCTGGAGGCAAGGTTTTCGCTAGTTTGTATAAAAATATTGGGAGCAAGGATGATGAAAAAGGTATATACAAACTTGCAAAAATGAGGGATAAGAAGAGTAAAGACCTCAGCCAAGTTAGATGCATCAAGGATGAAAATCAAAAGCTTTTGGTAAGAGATGAAGATGTAAATGGAAGATGGATGAACTACTTTAACAAAAAATATAATGGGTATGACGATAAAAGTGAGGTGGACTTGGAGGAGGCTTATGATGATCTGAATAGAAGATTTGTGCTCAGAATTAATACACATGAAGTTAAGGAAGTTTTAAAGAGGGTGAAGAATAATAAAGTTTTAAGACCCGATGACGTTCCTATTGAAGTGTGGAGAGGCCTGGGATGTGGCAATAAAATGGTTAACCAATCTTTTCAATAAGATTCTTCAAACAAATAAGATGTCTGATGCTTGGAGGAAAAATATGTTTGTGTCTATTTAAAAAAAAGGAAGATATCCAAAATTGTTATAACTATAGAGGCATTAAGCTTATGAGCCATACTAAGAAGTTGTGGGAGATAGTTATTGAACAACGCTTGAGGAGAGACACAAAGTTTCTGTAAATCAATTTAAATTTATGCTAGGAAGATGTACCATGAAAACCATTTTCTTAACGCGACAATTAATGGAAAAAGTATCGAAAAAAGAAGAAAGAGTTACATATGGTGTTCATAGATCTTGAGAAATCATACGATAGGGTCCTAAGAAAAGTTTTATTTTGGGCTCTTGAGAAGAAAAAAGTACCTTTAAAGTATGTAAATGCAATCAAGGATATGTATGATGGACTACCACGTGTGTGAAAACATGTAATGCAACATCAAGTTATTTTCCTATCACAGTAGGTGTACACCAAGGTTCGGCTCTTAACTCTTATCTCTTTGCTTTAGTGATGGATGAACTAACAAAAAATATTCAAGAGGAAGTGTCGTGGTGTATGCTTTTTGCAGATGATATTGTGCTTACTAATGAGACCAAAGATGGTGTTAATAGGAAACTTGAATTGTGCAAAAGCATTTTGGAGTCCAAAGGACTCACATTAAGCCGGAGCAAGACTGAGTATATGAACTGTGAGTTTTCACTGGTAAGAGATGATGATCAAGACCCCGTGCATCTACTTGGTCAAGAGGTTTCCAAGAAATATAGTTTTAGATACCTAGGATCAATTTTGCAAAAAGGTGGAGGGATTGATGAGGATGTAAATCATAGAATCAGAGCAGGGTGGATGAAATGACGGAATGCATCTGGGTTGTTGTGTGACCGCAAAATTTTCCTTAAGCTAAAAGGAAAATTCTATAGAACAATTGTAAGACTTACAATGCTATATGGAGTTGAATGTTGGCCAACACATAGGCAACATGAGCATAAAATAGGAGCATCAGAAATGAGGATGTTAAGATAGATGTGTGGTTATACGAAGATGGATAAGATATGAAATGATGATATTCAACAAAATGTAGCAGTAATGAGACGACCCTTGGATATTGCCATAAGAACAAAAGTTTGTTACCAAGAGTTCAACACAAAGAGAGGTAGAGGTATATCGAAACTTACATGGGGAAAGATAGTTAAACAAGACTTAATGGAGTGGGATATAGATTGACGGACGATGTGTCTTAGGATGAAATAGAGAAAAACTATAAGCTTGGTGGAGGGTTTGACTCATTATTTTGTTGGAAAATCGAGGGGGTAAATATCGAGGAGATTTACATGAGTAACCATATAAGTGAACTAGACACTACACCTTAACCCAAAACCTTAAGGCTCAGGTTTATGAGTCTTCTTCTCACTCATATGGTGCTCAATTGTTCTATTTCTATCCGATGTGAGACTTTACCTCACACTTGTACTTCAACAATCTCTCCCTCAAGTGTGAGCCTCTCCCACATGGTAGCCTCCCCCTCGAGCGGAAACCATTTTCAATTCACAGCTAAAGTGGTAAGTACACCTCTGGCTTCACACTTTAGACTTAGCACTAGACACGTTCCTTCTAGTGATAAAGAAAAAGAAGACATGCAATTTGTCCCTATGCAGTAGGAAGTTTGATGTATGCAATGGTTTGTACTAGGCCTGATATAGCCTATGCAGTTGGTGTTGTCTATCATTTTCTTTCCAATCCTGGTATTAAGCATTGTAAAGCTGTGAAGTGGATGTTGAGATATCTCTGTGGTACTTCTAATTTGAAATTGTGTTTTGGAATTGGGAAGCCTATTCTTTGTTGTTACACTGATTCTGACATGGCAGGAGATATTGATTCTAGAAAATCTACTTCTGGTTATTTGATTACTTTTGTAGGGGGTTGTGGCTTGGCAGTCTAGGTTACAAAAAAGTGTTGCATTGTCTACTACTAAGGTTGAGTTCATTATTATTACTAAGGCATGTAAAGAGTTGTTTTGGATGAAAAAATTTGTGCAGGAACTGGTTTTGAGCAGCAGAGATATATTTTGTTTTGTGATAGTCAAAGTGCTATTCACCTTGGCAAGAATCCTACATTCCATGGTAGATCTAAACATATTGATGTGCGATATAATTGAATATGTGATGTTTTAAATTCTAAGTTACTGGAACTTGAAAAGATTAATACATATGATAATGGTTCTTACATGATGACAAAGACACTACCAAAGGGGAAGTTTGAAGCTTGTCGATTTATTATCGATTTGACATTTGCCTCCACTTGAGTCGTAGGGGGAGTTTTTTGGTGGGTCTCCTCAAGTGGGCCAACCACTTTAATAAATAAAAAGAGGAAGCACACAGGCACAAAAAAAAGACCTGCGCTGCGTCTCTCTCTTAGTTTTTCAAGTTTTTCTTCTGTGCTGTCAACGAGAGAAAAACAATTTTGCTTACTTTGCGGTATTGGTTGGATACTCATTTGTACTCTGTTTTGGATGAAATTCCAACCAATTGTTCCTAAAATTGTGGGCATTCATCTGGTATACTCATAACTTTATTTCTCTCGTACTTTGGCAGAAGCTATATTTATCCCGTTGTGGGTCTCTATTTGAATATTATTGCATTGTTGATTTCCACTGTTTTAAGAGTGAGTAAGCATTTATTTGTGAGGTTTTGTTGTAGAAACTCTTTGTTGTACTCTTTGATATATTACATAGTGGAGATTTTTCTTGACCTGGTCCTGTGATTTTTGTCCATCACACTGGGGGTTTTCCACGTTAAAATTATCGGTGTACTTCTTGTTGTTATCTCTTTATTTTTCTGCACCCTTGGATTTTTGGATTGTCGTATATTACGCTTCTCACAGGTTCACTCAAGCGGGAAATGTTTTATTTACCACTACATATATGTGTAATTTTTCCGCTGTGCATACGTGCCTTTCCCAACAGCTGGTATCAGAGTCTGGTTCAACTTGGTGATCGGCTCGAACGAGTAAAGATGGCAACGATAGATCCATGGAATTGTAGATCCATTATATCAAAAGTCTTCCTAACGGGTGAGTCCATGCATGGAGGCCAGGCAGCGAGACCTGCAAGTGTTGCGGAGGTACAAGATATACTAGAGCATGTGAACTCTAATGACCACCATGAAATATTCGTGGATGATAATAGAATTTCCCTCGAAAGGGAGGCTACCATATGAAAGAGACTCACACTTGAGAGGGAGATTTTTGGAGTACAAGTGTGAGGTAAAGTCTCACATTGGATAGAAATAGAAAAATTGATCATCATATAAGTGAAGAGAAGACCAATAAACCTGAGCTTTAAGGTTTTGTGTTAAGGTGCGGTGTCTAATTCACTTATATGATTACTTGTGTAAATCTCCTCGATATTTACCCTCTCGATTTTCCAACATGTTTTAAATGGTCCCTTTTAGCCATTTTCCTCTTCATCTTCTCACTCCTTCTTTCCCCCTTCTTTGCTTTTACCTTCTCTTTTTTTTTTCAATCTCTTCGTATCTATTATTGGGTTTATCTACCACTGACCTTAATTAGCTTAGGTTAAAGATGTTATTGATATTGATGTTGAGTCATAAATATAAAGTTTTATATATTAAATGTACATAGAAGAAAAATAAATTTTGTCGTCTATAATAATCTTATCCAACTTACACATAAAATTCATTTAAAAATGAATATAAAACGATTCAAAGACAGGTACCTGTAAAGACCGTCTTCGAATGACACCTTTCTAAGACGGTTTCCCGTTGAACCCGTCTTAGAAACCTCAAAAAAAAAAATTAAAATTGAATATAAAATTATTCAAAGACGGGAGCTTTAACTGACCGTCTTGGTATGCTACCTTTCTAAGACGGTTCCCGCTGAACCCGTCTTAGAAACCTCAACAAAATAAAATTAAAAATTAATATAAAATGATTCAAAGACGGGTGCTTCAGTTGACCGTCTTGGTATGCTAACTTTCTAAGACGGTTCCCCTGTCAACCGTCTTAGAAACCTCGACATAAAGTTCATTAAAAATGAATATAAAATGATTCAAAGACAGGTACCAGGAATGACCGTCTTCGAATGGTACCTTTCTAAGACGGGTTCCCGTTGAACCCGTCTTAGAAACCTCACAAAAAAAAATTAAAAATGAATATAAAAAGATTCAAAAACGGGTGTTTGGAATGACCGTCTTGGTATGCTACCTTTCTAAGACGGTTAGTTTGGCAACCGTCTTCGAAACTTGATTAAAAAAATTTAAAAAAAAATAAAAAATGACCATCCAAGACGGTCTGCCAACCGTCTTAGAAAGTGTCAACTTTCAAAGACGCTCGTATCAAGGACGGGTGCAGAACCGTCTTTGAAGGCCTTTTAAAACCGTCTTTAAATCCCTATTGTGTAGTAGTGTGTGTATATATATATATATATATATATATATATATATACACATGTAATTTAGAGAGAGAAAAAAACTCCTATATATGTCAAATTCCAGGATTAACATCAAATATGGAGTACATGCAATAAGTAAATTATATTGTTTAAAAAAATCTTGAATTAATTCTGAAAACTTAACGACTACAATTAGGTACTAAGGTGAAAATGTTTTTATGATTGATGTAATTATTTTAAAAGATTAAAAAAAATTAACAAAAGCGTGGACGTACTTTAATTTTGTTTGTGGCCTCCACTGCTTTTTTGTGAAGCAAGAATCTCCATGCATTTCATATGCATTAAAGTATGGTTTATTGTTCTTTTCCACCCCACAAAAATACTGCAACGGAATGAGGAGTGACGGTGATAACACAAATAAATGTATAAATGGTGAACCGAAAGATATGTGCCAACCTCCTCCAATTCAAAAACTGGATAAGAAAGAACTACAGCATCACCCGGTGCTTGTTGTCATGACAACGTGTTGATGCATGGACGCAAAAAAGGCATGAATGTATTCTAGGTCTGGACCTAACTGAAAATAATTATTATAAAAATTAATAAACATATACATACATACTACTAAAATTCTAAAAACCGCTAGATTAACCCTAGGATATAGTTGTTTTTCATCTTGTCACAGCCTCACAGGTCAGATGTGTTGCAGTATAGTACTCGAGCACGTGCGCATTCATTCTATTGAACATTCTACTATCCAGGCACACCGAGAGAGATGGATGATGGAAGCAGCACTTAATCTCAGTTTTTATAATTAACTATATATATAAAAATACTTTATTAAATATTCTCCTCCCAATATTGTTTATTCCATATCTAATTATAAAATAGAGATTCCAACTCCAGATCACTTAATTTAGGAAAACAAATTATTATCACTCGACAACTCGTGTTGATTCTGGCCTTTACTTAAATGGATCATGTGACTCCGATTTATTAACATGACATCAATAATTTTTTTTAAAAAAAAAAACGGCGAAAAATCAAAGACCGAAGACCAGCTTGGACCTGGGAGCATGTTAATGGCAATCTTGTAGACCCACCAATTTTCCTTGTCGTTTATCTTATCCAGAAACAGAATTGCATATAAATTAAGACTTTCCGTATAATACGTCAAAAAATAAAAATAAAAAACAATAACAATAAATTTCATTTCATTTCATCCCAATGATGGGTACAATTACAAAGCTTTCTTATATCACAACCAATATACGCGCACTAAAATACAAAGAAAGAGGGCCAGAAGAGGTTTTTCGATCTTTTTTTAACTCAAACAACAAATGCCCCGTCAGATTCGAACACAGGCTTCGTCCAACGTACGAGCTCGGACCCAAGAATAATTTGTGATATGCACAATGTGTACACAACACAACAAAAACAAACAGTGTAATGTAAAATAAAGGAACAAAAAACAAAAAAAAAAAAAACATGTACTACGTATAATAAGTGAGACATGCATGAATGTTGTGAACCACCGAAAATTAATTTAATTAAATGTCAGCAAGGCACTCTGGTGGGGTCTGGGAACCTTGACTTATCCTTACAATAGTCATAGATGACATGGTTCACACTAACCCACCTGTACCTTCTTGCTTCAATGGAGTTAAGGGCTTGGTATGCAGCACCTTCCCACCAGTTACATGGGTTGGAGGCACAGTTTGCAGGTCCTGGCATTGCACATCCTTCAATGTCAAAATCCTTGTACTAAGCATAGAATGGTGCTTTGCTCCAATCTATTTTCTCCAATCCACCCCTTGTGGCCCAGTTATCTGCTTCCCATAATGTTGAATATACTCCCATTGCTTGCATCTTTGGGTATGGAATCCCCCTGACCTCGTTGTTCTTGTATACTCTAATTGGAAAATCATCCATGTAGAATATACGTATATTGGAAAAAAATCAAATCTCATATTAGTTAAAAATAATATTAAAATAAAATATAAGTGAAGGACAATTTTTAACTTACCTAATTAAATTAGGTCAAAACTTATTATATAAATATTTTTTGTAATTTCATTCAATCTCAATTATCGTGTATGTAAAGTTTATTATTTTTAACAAATAATTTATTTAAAACTTATATGAATGATTTCTAATTTGTAAACTGAATTTAAAGTTTAGGGTGTCGATCATTTAATCACAACTGTGGTGTACTTATTTGTATTGAATAAATATTTAATAAAATTGTTTATGATTTATCAATATGTTGTATGCGTGAATGTTTAATTACTTAACACAATATGGTGATGATTCCAGAGAATTGAATAGGTGTGTGGAAGTCCGCAGCATGGTCAAACCAGAGGTTGACCCTCTGTTCTCTGTCACCCTTTCCATGAGCGTAGATGTTTGTTTGAACTGTGTAAGGTTGCCCAGTACGGTTCCCCAAAGAACTCGAAATCAAGCTCGTCGCGAACATAATTCGTGTCAGAGTTCAACTACCACAAACCCAACATATAATTTATGTCAGTGTTTCAGTCTGAGAAATTTCCAAACAAATTTAAGGGTATGTGGTAAGAAAATTTGAACTTACATAAAATGCAGTGACTGTGCCAGCAGAGTCTCCGGGGACGAGTTTGATCATCATGCTAACACGCCGAAACATGTACTTCACCTTGGAAGCAAACCCACATCCAGTAAAAACAAGTATTATTATATTTATTTATCCAAATGATTGTTTCTTTAGGACCATGTGACTACATATATAGGTTTTTCAATATAATATATTAAGGAATCTAAGAGGGTGTTTGCGATGACACAAAGCCCAACACACTTTCACTGCAAAAACACTGGTCGACCCAAAACACACACACACACCAGATAAGAGAAGAACACAAAGGAAAAAAAAAAAAAGACACCAGCATTCCTAAATTGGTAAAACATTGCCATGGATATAGTGAACTGAAGAAATTTTTTGTTGTGAAATGGAAGGTTAGGGTAGAGTCTTATTTATATGGGAAAGCAAAGGAAAAGGAAAAGGAAGGGAAGGGACTTCACAAGAATTGTTGTTGTTTGTGTTTTGAGAGTAGCATTGAATTGAAATATTGTGTCTCAAAACACGCCTTAGCTTTCCATACAGCTAATGGATTGCGGGTCAATATGGCCTACCCAACAGTTTGTATTCTTGTTTGGCGCCTTTAGTTCTCTGCTGCCTAAATCACTTTCTCAACGTGTGCATCCTAATGATCCTATAGTTTTGTGTATGTGATAAATAGAACAAAGAACACCATTAATGTGTGCATTCAATTGTTTTCTATCCTTCCTATATAGTATATACTAACCTTACCCGAGGGCTTCAAGGTTATCTTGGTTCGGATCTATGGTTTGGAAAACGTCACCTCTCAAGTTCCAAATTTGAAGGATATTAGAAACTTGAAATGCATCATGCAGATATTTAAAAGAGTTAAATATGTTTTTAAACTCCTCCTAATTTAGGATAAGTTTGTTTATGATTTTTCAAATTAAAATTTGATCTTTGGAATATATTTTTTTATCAAGAAATATTTATTACTTTTTGTTAATAAGAAATATTCAATTTCACGACATTAATTTCTCAAACCTTTATTCTCCTCCATTTTTTTTAATCATTAAATCAATTTTATAACTTTAATTTTTATAAATCATGTAATATTTACAAATTTCACCTTAGCGTGGAGAAAAAGTCTATTTTAGTCATATTTATTCAAATGTTCTTTCCCAAATACTCAAGATGAATAATTTATAAGAAAAACATACACGTAATAGGGTGTATGATAATCAAAAATACAAAACTAAAGTGAGTTGTGTTGTAAAAACTTGTAATTCGTTAGTCACACAAATGGATTCTTTAACAATGTTTAGAAAAAGGCACTAAACAAGTTAACTTTAAATTTCATACATATAGACATTGAATTTCTAATTTCATACTTAAAAGATAAAGTCATCTGTCAATTATACCTTTTGATATTTTTGTAGAAGTGTAAAACCTTTAGAGCATTAACATTTTAAAATATATCTATCAACTATATATCAACTTCTGCAATTAATCCCCTTAACTACGAAGAAAGGTCACATGCAAGTACGATTTTTAATTTATTTCTATTGCTTCATTTATTTTTGTTAATTATTTCTATCCTTGCGCTTGAACTTTTTAACCAAATGAATAACAAGTTTAATTCGGACAGTTATGGAGTTTCTTTTTTAATTTTTCAAATTAGATTATATTCATAATTTGTTTTAAACAGAAAATCAATCCAAACACACAACAGATTTATTCTATTCTATATAATAAAAATATATTATTTTGATTGCTAAATACAAAGTGACTTACACACATATAATATTAATATTATAAAATTACAAAAACATGTATACTTCATTTATTTAAAAATAGAAATTCTGCATCCGAGGGAGAACCTTTAAAACAGGCATTAATTGTATAGTCTCTATATATCTCACACCTTCAGTTTTGTAATTTTTTTCATTACCATGTAACTATACGTGCGAAGTCTATTCATTAGTTTTGTTACTCATTAATTTTTGTAAAAGTAACAATATTATTATTAGGAGGAAATGAGTGAAAAAAGTCAAACATCACTTTTAAAGAAATACACTCTTTTTGTCACTAATTAGCTAGGCATATATATGTCCAACAAAGGTCTATAATATTAGGAATTTTAGTTCAAACGATCCAACAGTACGACGACTCTTCGAAGACAGTAGTAGTCTTCAGACGTTTATTGTACGTAAACATCACTACAATATTTCTCGTACTTACCCTTTATGTTTTATTAGACTATGCGGGGAATAAAAGCTGAAAATGTGTTTTAAAATCTTCAATACATATTTTTAAATTCTAATTCATAACATAAAGAAATAATAATTTATTATTTCAAAAGTAAAATATTTTTGAATTAGAAAATTACTTATCGTACTGACATATTTTTCAATACACAACACTTTTATTTTATGAATTTCAATACATATTTTTTAATTCTAGTTCATATGATCATCCCAAAGTATTTAACGTACTGACATCTAAGTATACTTTATCATGGAAGAAAACGGCTCAAAACTCATTCCTGTTTTCTAACATTGTGTAGTATGTAGAATGATGGAGAGATAATATTGTTTCTCAAGCATATAGCATATAGTAAAGAATTCAATTTTCAAGTTTATGTGTATACAAAGTCAGATTCTTAGATTTTTATTTTTTTTATTGATAAATATTAATTAGTCATTGAACCGGTTTTTATTTTTATTGATAAATATTTGGGTTTTGGCTGTTTATTTTTTCTAAAAAAATCATTTGAAAATTCTTGCCAAGAAAGTTATAAAAATAAGGGGAAATTATGTAACATGATATAATTGACAAATAGTTTTGTCTATATATAATCAGGTTCAATCTCAAAATTACATGTACCTGTGAAGAAATAAAAAACATGTTAAAAGAAGTCAATTTCTCAAATAGGTTACAATATTTAGTAGATTAGTACTGGACTCTAGAAAAGAAAAAGAAATCCTTTTTTATTCCTAAATCACATATAAAACCAGTTTTATTTAGTAAGATTATTTTTAAGAATCTAATCCTTCAAAGATCAAATCCCAACAATTTATATTCCTTAATTTTATTCATTTTGGTCTAACATGGTTAATGAGATATTCGTGTTTTGCAGGGCTTATTAAAAACGAAATGGGTAATCTTAAAAAAAGAAAAAAAGATAAACTCGTGTAATTTTGTAATGTTCAAACATTTATATGACAACTATTGAAACATTACGACCTCGTGTTTGAATACAGAACTGACTTGTACAAATGTTCTTCGAATGTTACATTTAACAAAACACCATTGTTTTAGGGTCAAAACACTAGTCAGGTTGAAAGGGCGTACACTGTATATTAGCTGGTATTTGTATGGCTATGCGTGTGTTGCTTTTTGTGGTTCTATTTTGGGGGCTGTGCCGTAATGCAACAACCCTTTTATCTTTTATCTTTTTTATCCAAACAACAGCACTATTTATGCTGTGCTCAGTCTGGATTACAATTAACAATAAGTAAATAGTTTCTTATTAATATATATATATATATATATATGTTATGGTTTACTAGTCCTGCAACTATTGTCCACCTTAACCAGAAAAGAAAACAAGAAAACAGAGCAGCAAAACAGAACAACACCGCTTGTAGTAGCTTAAACCAGAAAAAGAAAAAAAGGAATTTAAATCATACAAGGATAAGATGAAGAAGATGAACACCAAGAATTAAGTGGTTCAGCCACAAGGGCCTACATCCACTGGAGAAGAAGCAAACTTATCTTATTATGGAACAAGAGTTACAAAGATCTTAGTGGACAATAGAATCTTGCTTGATTCTTTCACTATCCAGCTGATAGCATCCAAGATCACCAAGCCTCACTCTATCTTTCATACACACCTTTTCTTCTAATGTAAAATCGTATCCTTCACTCTCTCAGCTTATTCACTTTGCTACATATCCACATACGTATATATAGCAGTAAACAGGCACTAGCTATAAAGGATAAAAACAGAAAGCTGAAAAACAGTTAGTTGTTGGCCACCAACTAACTAAACATAGAAAACTGTTTTATCTAAACTTGATAGCTAATTAAAAAACTGATATAGTGACACAACATCACAATATATATATATATATATATAGAGAGAGAGAGAGTCTGATCAAGGGAATCCTTTCAATAAGCGTAATGCTTCATAGGACCAAAACTAATTTATTTGGAGAGAACGAACGGTGAAGAATTTAATTATATTTTGAACCATCACTATACCACAAAAATAAAATAAAAAAAAATACCGGATATGGAAGCCTCCTTATTCAAGCAGCTTCCGCTTCCTGAGTCTCACTAATGTTTGATGAAGCTTCGCATGTATATTCACTGAAAATACTAGAAAATAATAATGGCATTCATATTAATGCATACCAAAATGGCAAAATACTAACATCATGCATGGCTATTAAAATCTAGAAAGCAACGCAAATGTATTTGAAAATTATTATAAAAGGGAATGAAAAAAAGTTGTAAAATTAACACGTGTGTAAATCATGTCTCTGTTTTCTTACAATTTGTAAGATTACATTATTACATTTACATTGGTATTTTGACGAAGATACGGTGAGACCAAAACGTCTCTCGTTCCATGTGAAAGAATTTTAGCCGTTGGGTCGTGTTGATTTTGAAATCAATGGATAATATTTTTTTTCTTTTCTTCTTTTTGTTTCTCTTTCCCAATTTGTCCCCCCTCTCTCTGTCATCCCTTCTCTCTCTGTCACCTTTGCTTCTCCATTGCGCACCTTCATCGTGAACCAACTCTTCTCGTAATGGTGGTGATGGCACTCATTGTGGTGTCCAAATCTCGTGATGTCTTCCATCAAACGGCAGAGCTAGATTTGGACAGGTAGAGTTTGTCGAACACGTGGAGCGCGATGACGAAGCCGATGAAGCAGAGGCTCATCATGAGCACCACCGTCGACGAAATCTTCAGCCCCGGGACGTCGTCTGTACAGAACCTCAGCATGTTGCTGCTGCAGCCTCTGACGCCAGTACTGGCGGAGCTGTTTCCACCGCCGCAAAGAGGAAAAAGGGGCTTTGTTAAGCATAAGGGGTACTTTTTTTTTAATTACCATTTGGGATAATTTTTAAATTAATTACTAAAAAGGAATAAGTCGCAATATCTGTTACGACTTCCTGTCATCATTTTTATTTTTTTTTAATTTTTTAAACTGAAGTCGTAAAAAATTTTACGACTTCAGTGTAATTTTTTTTGTTAATGTACGACTTCAATGTCGTAAAATTTTTATTTTTTTATTTTTATCGTTTAAAACAAGTCGTAAATATATTCACGACTTCGAAGTCGTTATTACGACTTAAAAAAGGCCTGCACAGTGCCAATTTTTTCTTTACGGTAAACTGTTTTTTTAAGGTTTTTTTAATATTTTTTATTTTTGTTACTGTTGGAAGTCGTAAATACTTTTACGACTTCCACACAGTTCAATTTTTTTTTTTGCCTTATTTTTTTTTTAATTCTAAAGTTTTTTTATTTTTTTAAATTGTAAATAAAATTTTAATTTAACTATTTAATAAATAAAGTTTTAAATTTTGTTTAATATTTTCATAATTTTGGTATATTAACTTTTAAATTATAAATAAAATTTTAATTTAATTATTTAAAAAATAAATTTTTAAGTTTTGTTTAATATTTCTAATTTTGGTATATGTTTTTAATTCTTAATTTTTTTTTGTTTTTGTTTTATTTAACGGTTAATATTTAAAATTTTTTACTATTGTTTAAAATTTTAATTCTTAAGTTTTTTATTTTTGTTTTATTTAATGGTTAATATTTAAAAAATATACCAAAATTAAAAAT
>PYAF01000348.1:1629076-1736150 GCA_007407185.1 Glycine tomentella
TTGAAGTGGGTGTGAGAGTGTGTTATAAATTCAATATTATCATCATGTTTAATTTCTATTATAAAAAAATTCTTATTCTTTAAAACTTAACTATTGGAGACGAAAATTGTTTAAATTATATTAACAATATTATCGGAATAAAAGACTGATTATTGAAAAAATTCAAATGTTCACAATATACAAGCTATTAATAAAAAAATAATAGAAGACAATTAATTATGATTAGTTTTCAATTAATACAACTATAAAATTAATCTTATTCTGAAGTTAAAGAAATTTGTATAAACAAATGAAACTATATAACCAAACTCAAATGAAAATAAAAAATTTCTATAAATAGTTACAAATTAAATTTACAAATATTACCTTATTTTTGGCAGAATGCTTAGGAGGAAAAAATCCATTATTTGTTACTTTATATAATTAAATTATATAAAATTTATAATCAAATATTAAATATTCAAATAAAATAATAATAATAACAACTTAATATCATTATAATACTATGAGAACGTTTGTTTCATGGATGGTTGATGGATAAGCCTCACACGATACGAGGCAGCTATGAGCGAACCTGATAAGCATTAGAGACATTTAACAGAGTCAAGATAAATATTAGGAAATATAACTAAAGGAGAAGAGAAGGTTTATTCTAAAAAATAAACTTGTTCCGAGCTTTCCAAATCAAGGCAAGAGCTACATTAGACAGAATTGTGGGGATAAAATATCCTACAAACAGGAAATCAGGACAGAATCTGGAACATGTAACACCCTGTAAAGTATTAAGTATGCAGTTTTCATTTTCACCCATTAAAGAGGACAAGTTTCTTTTTGTGAAACTCAAAAAGAAAACAACAAATAGCCACGAAATTTAGTAAGAAAATGGGTGAGTTATCATCATGTCTACTGGTTGATTGAGTGATGACTGGTAAGAACTTTATGTAAGAAATCACCGGAAAATCCCACACCCCTCGCCGAAAAAACTGAACCTTTCAAACGGCTAAGCTCGGAAACAAAAGCAGAGGAGACGGTGAGAAAAAACCTGAGACGGTCACTGCAGGAGCCAGGCGGAAGCTCGTGACGGCCGACTGTCACTGCAGGGGCGCCAGGCGGAAGCTCGCGAGGGTGCAAAGGTGAGGTCTCGTCGTCACGCCGTGCCGGAAGCAACTCTTCTTTCTCGTCTCTCACTCTCGAGTCTTCAAACTCAGCTTCCCTCTCTCGAGTCTCGCCTTCGTTTCTCCACACTCCACAGCACAGCTGCACAGGTGAGGTGAAGCCGTGAGGTGACTAGGTGAGGTACTAAGGTGTGAGAACTGAGAAGGGAGTGAACCACGCACAACCCTAACTATTATCTTTCTCTTTCTTTTTGTTTTTATTAGAGGCAGCCAGCAAAGCAAAACAATGACTCACTGTGTCATGAAGGTCTGAACTCTAAAGCGTGCGTGGACACTGCAATGTGTGGGATTTTTTTTTTTTTGTGGGCTATGGTCCGGTGGGCTGGTCCAGCCCGGGCTCACTTTTGGCCCACTTTTTGGTGGGCCAGGCTGGCCCGTCCCGTTTATTCAATGTGGATTTCAACATTCAATCCAATCCACATTTTTTTTGGATTACACGGGCCAGCCTGCCAGACCTGACCCGTTTTGCCAAGACTAGACATTACATTACAGATAACATGGAGTAGAAAACTGTTTTTTTAAGCAGAGAAACAGTTTGGACAACTACACTAAATAGAAAACTGCTTATTTTATTAAAATAAGTGTTTTTTTAACAAATAAGTTTAAACAAACTGGACCAATAACATAGAACTTACCCCACCCCTTCAACTAACCGAAAGACAATGTACTGCACACTCTGCACTATACCATTGCAAGACAGTTATAAAATTTGTGCTTTGCTAGAATATGACTGTTGAGACTAAATGACCAAATAAAGCCCCTAACTAAAAGAATATTTTATTTTTCGCAGCATTAGAACCAAAAAAGAATTGTCTGTTTGTACTGTACTCTTTCAATCTGCATAAGATCTTTTCAACCGACTCTCAAAATTTGTGTTAAGACACCAATACAGCATATAGCTATGCTATCCAACAGCAACTGACAGCCAATAATACAATATTGCTTAACTACAATTCAGTTGGTTAACAGAAGAAACGTCAACAAATAGTCAGAAGACGATGTCTAAGGTGGCTACTTTTGTAGGTGATTTACCGTGGACCACTTTTAACAATCCTCAGATTTATCTTAGGCTTACAATGTTACCCTGCATACGCTAGATCCCTCTCCTGTCTTCTTCTCTGTGGCACCGTCAACAAATTTATCAAGTCTTGTGTTCTTAAATTTTGACTTTGTCGTCCATTTGCTGGTGATACTGATTTACTAATTAAATCTGTATGTTGGATGTAATTTGGAATCCTAAAAAATGCAGTGTTCATGAATTTGAAAACTTAAGGTTGTGAAAAGGACACAAATTTGGAACTCAATATAAAGCCGTGCAGAGTTGTGATGCTTTTCTGGACAATGGTGGTTCATTTGTGGTATTCTCTAGGCCTGCCTTGAGTGCTTCAAAAAAATATTTTGTCAAATGGAAGAGTGAATTATTGAGTTGAGGCTTGCAGTTGTGGATCGTGGCAGACTCTAGCTAGATGAATACCAACAAGAGTAGTGCATGCCTTTCTCTTAGTGCTTCCAATTTAAGCCTAGCTTTTTTTAATCGATTAACATTAATTAATATATATGGCACACATCTTACCCAAAAACAACAGGTGACTCGCAGGAGGAAATCACACTCAAGCACAATAGGCTATTGTGATCAATAGTATAATTGAAGCCAATATAATTTGTGCCGCTATCAGATATAAAACCATGAAACAGTTGAGCAAATGTTTGACTATTCCATGGTTCACATACAAATTCAAAAATATTAGGGAATAATTTCTAAACCACCCTGAATAAAATTAAGCATTGTGCGAGTCTGACAAAAGATAAGCACGTTATGCCCTTTTGGGATCAAATTATCCTAAAACAGAGAACATGAACTCTAATTTTATGCAAAAAAGTAAAAACCAGTATAGAAACTGCATGACATCAATAGTTACCAATAATGACATAACTGTTTAATAACTATCACAGAACACAATCCATTACATGAAAAGCCGTATAACAACTATCACAGGAACAATCCATTACGTGAACAACAATATAATAACTATCACATGACACAATCCATTACATGAACAATATAATAAAAAAACCAATAACAAATTTTCTAGAAGTCAGAAACACTAGCAAGGACAAGCTCAAATCAATAGAGATTTAAATGCTCAATTCTCACACAATTCAGTTCATATAAATCATCCTAAATCCTAATTAAATTAAGCTTTTTAAACCAGAAAAGTCTTACAAAGATTACAGTACAGGGTATTTCACGGCCTCCCTAATCTAAACGAATCATGCATAGGCGTTTTCTACCCAATGGAACCATGACCACAAAACCCACAGTTGCACCCAATTCTTAACTAAACTCTCTCCCAATCACAGAAACCTTTGTCACTAAACACATTAACTATTATTAGAATAAAAGTTCTACCACAAGTTTAAAATGCACTCAAAACTATATCAGCCAAGATTAGAGTCAACAGAGAAGAATAGTGATTAAGTTACCCACATGCTACTCCATATTTCATTATACAAAGGGAAATGAAAATATACCAACAGTGAATAATAAAATAGATTAACGCATACCCGGCAACTGACAACAAATCTACAGGTTTTTCATGGCCATAGAGTGTAGCCTTCAAAGCACGCTGATCATGTCTGCCACTTGAGCTAAGGGACCATAGTCGAACGACGAACAGTACCATCTTCTCCTCCACTTGCCAATACTTTGCTCTGCTATCCTCTCCCAATAATTTATTCGATAGGGACAACACAGGACCATTTTGACCTCTAACCCTACAAAAAATAGACAAAATCAGCATAAAAGAATAACTTGCCTTGCTAAAGTGCATCCAAGAGAAATTTATCAAAAGAAAACAGTTTTTCCAAGGAGCAAGCACAAGTGAACAAATTGCTGTACTTTGTTTTAATTTTCCTGAACATACTAGAAATACAACACAAGGAATAGAAAATTGAATTGTAACATAAAACAACTTCAAGTATTTATTTATTTTGCTTTTGATCCCAAAAAAACACACCTAGCATTATCCAACTTCTCTATCAAGCATTAAAAAGGGAAAATTATAATATTTCAATGGCTTTCAGTTTTCACTCACCTTTCCTACTGACAGCACCCTAAACATGCTGTGCATTAACAGACATAGCTGGATGTAACTAAAACATTTTGCTCTCCTTGCATTTCGCCTCCAATTACCTGCAGTTTGATTATTTTAATTCAGATTAAGCCAATTCAACCCAAATTCCCTGGATTTTATACTGGCAACATTTTAACAAAAAGAAAAAAAGTGTAGTCCCACAATATTGATAGATTCCTCCAGTATTCATTATTTGTGATCCTTATGAAAACAACCTTTAATGGATTTGTGTTTTGCATTCTCATAGATGGACAACTAAAGAAAGAGTTGATGGCTCTTTTTGAGGCGAAAAAAAAATCTCATTCTGAAAAGAAAATTCCCTGTTGGAAGTAGGAACACATTCTTGCACTTTTCATCAAAATTGGGAAATTATTCTTCTTCACATTGTTCTTAACTAAGTATTCATTACTTCACTTGCAATTCACTTCTTTATTCTTCTCTGCGTTGAAAAGTTTCTTTATATAGAAGATAAATGGAACTAGAGTACATGAATACTTTTATCCTTGACATTAGAAAGAAAGAAAAAATATGCTATCACGATTTTCCAATCGATCTAACTAGGATTTATGAACTTTGGTCAGCATGCAATTGTAACTCTTTACATATATATGCAAGTCTCCTTCGCTAAAGAATCTATGAATCCAAAGACAAGTCATGATCAAAATCAGAATCTATCTTCTTTAGCTCGTGAACATAAATGCCTTCACTTTTATTTATTGATTATTATTCTCTTTTATTGTACAATTATAAAATCATGATATCCCTAAAAAATTAATTTGATTCTCTATACAGCAGGGACATAAACAGAGATTTATGCCGCATCACAAACATGAGTTATCAGTTTCAGGGGATACGGAATTTATTACAAATTGCAAAAAGCCAAAGTAGTAATTTCAAATATTTAGCAGTAGCAGCACCCCATGAGGAACACGGTGGAGAACGCATGCATGCCGTGTGATGCAGCTGCCGGAGAATCTATTGAGTCGTTATCGTTGAGGAATTATTCTCTTTAAATGTAAATCACATGCACTGCTGTGGATTGTGGTGCAGTCAGTGGCATGGAGAAGTAATCGTAACATGAAATGGCAGATGCCTCGATACTGTACTGTCCCTAAATTAGGGAATAAAAAAAAAAGCTTCTTTTTTTCTTTCATTGTTTTGGTTCAGAAAAGCATGGGGCCATTGGGAGAAGAATAGAGAAAAGGCTGATAGGTCACTGTGAAGAAGCATCTTGTAAAATAGATTATTCTATGCTACTCCTAGTGAGATTATTCTATCCTAGTAATTGAAAATTCAGCAAAGTAACCTAAAAAGCATGTAGGATAGCATATTATAAGTTGTAGATAATGTCCTAAATCTTTCAACAACAGTTAGTAATTAGGCATCATGATTTCCTTAGCAGATGTCTATCATGTAGTCACTGCCACTGTTCCATTATATGTCACCATGTTTCTAGCCTACATCTCTGTGAAATGGTGGAAGCTCTTCACCCCGGAACAATGTTCAGGCATAAACAAATTTGTGGCCAATTTCTCAATCCCAATTTTGTCATTCCAAGTCATTTCCTCCAACAACATTTACAAGATGAGCCTCAAACTCGTGTATGCCGACTTTGTTCAGAAATTGCTTGCATTTATAGTCTTCACAGCAATCATTAGGATCAAAGGCAGGGGGGGTTTGAAGTGGATCATAACTGGTCTCTCACTATCAACACTTCCCAACACTTTGATCCTTGGAATCCCACTCATGAAGGCTATGTATAGGGATGAAGCTTCTCTTCTCCTACCCCAGATTATCTTCCTTCAGAGCATGGTGTGGTACAATTTGTTGTTGTTTCTTCATGAGCTAGATGCTGCAATTCCCGCAAGGACCATGCCTGTTGTTGCATCACCATCACAAGACACAGGTGAGTATTTATATTTTGTTGATTAGCATGATATGGAGAAAGAGAGATAGAAGGGGTGGTGTATGGTGTGGTAAGAGTGGAATAAAAAAAAGTAGGACATAGGAGCGTGAAAAATGAATAGATACTTGAACAAATATATATAGCTAATGATAAATTCTTCATTTTTCTCTTTCCAATTTTTCTTGCATACCTAGCGCATCCTAATCCAAAACTAATTTTGATTTGCTTGATATTTGATATTATATAACCTTTCTTCATTTTTAAATTATGTATTTATAAATTATTCTTTTTCAGTCAACTGAAGTAATCTATGACAATCAAAGTGGGGCCAAAACCTATTTTAAATTTCTCTTTGTTTTTCTATTCTTTTCTTTCTTTCTCAATTCAATCAGATTCCATTTGAATACTTATTGTCGACGCATCAAATTAGTTAAACTGACCTCTAAATTGAAATGACTGAGCTTCATGTTAGTAGTATCCTCTTCATTGCATATAATGTCTCAATTTAGCTTGTCTAAAAATATTTGTCTTTCATTTATTGGTATCTCACTTCAATACTCAAATAATTCGTATCTACTAAAAAAAAACTACGTACCCCATTGTCCGGAGGCTCGATGCTATGCGCAGGTAAGGAGGAGGTATATTGTACGCAGCCTTATCCTTGCATTTGCAAAGAGGCTGTTTCCAGATTCAAACCCATGACCAACAAGTCACTAAGACACAACTGTACCACTGTGTTAGGGCTCGCCCTCAATTCGTAACTACATTTAACTCTTTTAATAAGAGTATTTGCGTTAAAGAAAATCATTTCATCATTGTAATTGGTGCTTGAGAGGTGTATACTATCTTAAAAGACAAATGAAATGACAACACAGAGGGAGTATATAATATCAAACTGTCCTGTAAAAAACATTGTTTATTTGTTATGGTTGTAAGTACATTACTATTTATGCAATGGAAGTGGTGTTATTTATATGTTCTTCCTTTCTTGCTTTCTGTTTAAAGGAGAATCTGAGACTTCTCTGGAGATACAATCAAAAGAAGAAGAAGAAGAAGAAGAAGAAGCAGAACACAGAATGCAGAGTAAAACGAGAATGTTGCTCATTCTTATGAAAGTGGGGAATAAATTAATCATTAATCCTAATACCTATGCAACTTTCATAGGTCTTATTTGGGCAAGCATACACTTCAGGTATGAACACTAAATGTCACATCAAATTTGTTTACGTCACTCAAGTCATTGCTAGAAATCATTGTCTAAATGGTTTTTACAATCTCATGTAATCACAAACTTTTATGTATAGTTAGTAAGTTTGTTAACTTTTATAATAACTACCTTAAAAGTTATAGTAACAATAATTTATGATTAATTGATGGTGTAAATTTTTTTACATTGGCAGTAAAATCTTTTTATATTTACATATCATAGGGGAGAAATAAGGATAAATGGATAATTGGATAAACCAATTGCAGGTGGGGAGTGGATATGCCAGATGTTGTAAATCAGTCAATAGAAATATTGGCCAGTGGAGGTCTAGGCATGGCAACTTTCAGCTTAGGTAAGAAATGGATCAATTGTTTCCTGTTATGAACTAATGAAATAATAAATCAAGAATTGGATCAAAACTTAAAAGCCTTGTTCCCTATCTTGAGTGAATTTTCAACAGGTCTATTTATGGCATCAAATAACAGAATCATAGTATGTGGGCCAAGAATGACACTGGTGGCAATGGGCCTGAAATTTCTTGTTGGGCCTGCCATAATGGCTGTAGCCTCCATTGTGATTGGATTAAGGGATAGAATGCTCAAAGTGGCAATTATTCAGGTGATAATTTCTTTCTTTTCGGTAATTTTTTTTTGGAACAAATTTCCAATACTCTTATTATGGTACTTACTCCTTTTTGACAGTTAAAACTCTTAATTAATTTGAATAGTCTTCTCTTATTTTTATCTAAATAAAATAAAATTAAGAAAATAATCACAAATGCCAAGTGTCATGGTTTTAATGGAAGGATTACAAACTACTAAAATACTGAATTTTTTCCCTATTCAGATTATTGAAAGGTACTTGAAATTTATTATATGTTTTTGTATGTGCAGGCAGCTCTACCACAAGGAATTGTTCCTTTTGTTTTTGCTAGAGAGTATAATGTCAATCCAGGCATTTTAAGCACTGGGTCAGTAAAATTTTTTAGCATCTCTCTGTGATAAACCTTTGCGTATAGCCTAACTAAGATTAAAAGTTGTTTTGGTCACAGGGTCTTGCTAGGAATGCTCATGGCCTTGCCCGTGGCATTGGCCTACTATCTCATCTTATCACTCTATTGATACATTATGTTAAATATATACCAGAAACAATGACAATGGTTGCATTGGTGTAAAACTAACAATTTACATAGTTGTATATTGTCAGTATTGATTCATATATAGTTAGAAAATGAAAAACAAATATATTTATAACAAATTTCATACGTAGAGAAAAACATATTTTGCAGCCGATGATTCAAGAGAGAAATAAAGCATACCATGCTTTCATCATCTTACAAATTCAAAATACCTAGAAATTAAATATAATGTGATTAAGGTTTTGATTTGTTTGAATTGGATGACGGTGACTTGTCTAAAGTGGGCTGCTGACGTGTCCAAAGTGAACTGTTGACTTAGGAATATGCTTTGATGAGTGTTTAGTGTTGACTAGTGAGCTTTTAATGGACTAAAGTTTGAGTTTGCTTGAGGTTGGTTGACGCTCAAGTGCAGTTGAGACAGTGAAAAAAGAGTGGATAAGCGCAAAAAGCATTACGACGCCCAAGTCCATAAGAAATCTACCAAAGTGACGATGTGTGTTAGATGCTTATGTGCTACATTAACTTGACGGTATGTATATGAGTGAGAAATGAGTAGAACTTCCTGCCACAAGCCCAAGGCCTTGTGTGGGTAATAATATTTTGTTTTGGGATAGCAACATGTAACATTATTCCTAATTGAAGTGTAAGTCACTGTTTATGAATGTATTTTAGTTTTCCTCTTACTAAGTGTTCAATAGGTGTTAACCTCAATCAACACTTGTGATTTTCAGCTATCGTGACATTTTAGCCTAATGTGGTCGCTATATGGGTCGGGCTCAATCCGTAATAGGTTCAGAGTATCCCTATGAAATAAAAAATAAAAAATCATAGTAAACCCATTAATACAAGAATTAATAAAAATATGAGTTTATCACAACTTTATTGAACATATAAAGTCTCAGTCAAATATATCTCAATGAAAATAACATGATCAGCCCAAATCATTAAAATGAAATGATATAAATAATAAAAAAAATCCCACGTAAAAATTCAACACAAGAGCATGCTTGTAAAATTCTTGAGTTAGCTCTTAAACTCTTAGTAGGTTAAGATCCTAAGACACTTGAATCAATTAAATTAAATGTGTTGCTATTTACAACAATAAAGCCCTTCCCACAAAGTGGGACACAAAACATATGTCCATGTCATGAAGATCAACAAAATTTTATGCTGGTCATTGACAAATGTGTTGCTGTTAACAAATTCTAAAGCTGGTTTTAACAAACAGGACGTTCATCCAGTTGCATCACTGCCAGCTAATCAGGCAATACATACAAGTGAAAATTATAATAATCCTTAGTATTCAATTTAAACAATCATGCATACCTAAATTATAGTAGATCCATAAGGCGAAATATAAATCAACAAAAAGTAAATGCAAATGAATTTTTATACAATAACCCTCCCTTCGATACAAGAATCAGAATAAAAATTCGATCACAAGTTTAAAATGCACAGACATAGCATAACTACCCACACAAAACTGTATCAGCCAAGATTAAAGTCAAGAGAGAAAAAACTATTGTGATTAATTTACACACATGCTACCCCATTTTTCATTATCCTAACATAATGCCAGGGAAAAGAAAGTATAGTATCAGACTATCAGTAATACTAAAATAGATTAACTCATACCCGGAAACTGACATCAAATATACAGGTTTTTCATGCCCATAGAGTGTAGCCTTCAAAGCATGCTGTCCTCGTTTGCCACTTGAGCCAAGGGACCATAGTCAAACAGTACCATCTTCTCCTCCACTTGCCAATACATAAAGGAAAAGATGAAAACAAAGTCAGCATAAAAATAGGCACAAAATAAAGAACAACTTGCCTTGATAGCGTCAAGATTCATCCTGCTAAAGTGAATCCAAGCGAAATTTGTTAAAAGAAAATACTGTTTCCAAGGAGCAAGCAAGCACAAGTGAACAAATTGATGTACTTTGTCTTCTTTTTTTTGGTAGAATCCTGAGCATACTAGAAATACAGCACAAAGAATAGGAAATTGAATTGTACCATAAAACAACTTCAAGCATTTATCTATTTATTTTACTTTTGATCGCAAATAAAAATAGGGATAAACATACTTCCCAGTTCCCACACATCATTATCCAACTTCTCTATCAAGGGGAAAATTATAATATTTCGATCACTTTCAGTTTTCACTCTCCTTTCTCCTTTCCACCTTTCCTACACATAACACCCTAAAATGTGCAATAACAGGATTAAGAATGTGTACATGGACATGGGGGACTCAAACAATTTTGCTTATCTAATTGATACCGAAACAACCTGCAGTTTGATTATTTTAGTTGAGATTAAGCGAATTCACCCTGAATTCAATGTAGTTTAAGTTTCTAGGTGGAAAAGATATTCAGCATGGAAACTCAAAATAACAGATAATAATTCTAGGAATGCAGAAATCAGATGGTTTCAGGAAGCAAACACAGCCAATTCACCAGTCACCACCACCAACAAAAGCCTTATCCATTGAGATTGGTTGAAGACCAAATTCTAAGAGATACTACTATTCACTGTGATGAGATTCCTCTTAACAATTTTCTCCAATGTCCTTATTGGTTTCTACAACTACACAAGTCTCATTCACTCAAAAATTAAAAGACTTATACCAAAATCAATTTTGCTACATAGTACATACTAATAATAATAATAATAATAATAATGATGATGATGATGATGATGATGATGATGATATAATAATAATAATAATAATAATAGAAACCTGTGAGTTTGAGGAGGAGCAACTGGTTGAAAGGCTTAGCGTGTGCATCAAAGTCGAGAACCGCGTGTCTGGCCATATACACTCCCCTCGCTGCGATGTTTCAATTCGATTCGATTCGATTCACTAACAGAAAGAGAATCGAAGAGAGAGAGAGAGAGAGAGAGATGGAATCGGAATAGGCGAGGCGGCGTCATCGCCAAATTGCAAACGTCGCCGAGGCTCAGGTAGCCGAAGCAGTGAGCTGCTACAGAGTCTTCGTTTGTTACAATTTATTTTTACTTTTTACTTCTTTTTTGTGTCTGTTTCAGCTTTTTAAAATAATTAGTAGTAAAAATAATCTAAAATTGTTTTTTTTTATTATAAACATATTTACTTCTTTTATTCGTTTTATTATATTTTATTTTAAGAATATTTATATCATTTTATACATTTTTTTTCTTCTTATTTTTGACTCAATCAAATGAAGGAAGAGAAAACTTATATTTTTATTTATTTTATCTTTCTTTTTTAAAAGTTAATTTTATCTTCTCTTACCAAACAATCAAAAAGTAAATCATCCAAATTTGAGTGTAAGTGTATACTACCATGTGAGTTTTCATGAAAAAGATTTCATCTTATACTTCATCAAATTTTGGTTTTACCCTCTATATTTTAAATTGACGAATTTGATACTCAAACTTTGAAAAATATATGAATTTAATTCTTCTTCTTTAAGGACTAAATCTATATATTATTCAAATTTAAGGATTAAAATAATAGATTTAAAAGTAAAAAGATAATACCCCTCTCAAAAAAAGATAATAATAATAATAATAATAATAATGAGTAAGAGATTGTGCAATGTTACTTCTCTTTATGAGATGGAGAAAGAAAAAGAAGGATATGTCGTGATAATGTGGTACTGCACATATCGCATAGTGCAGCAAACCCATAAAAGGGTATAACACCCCTGTTCTGCTCAAAGAGAACAGAAATGTCCAACCAATGGTGTTGAACGTTTCGATGTAGGATCAGGCTCTCTCTCTTAAGAAGCTTATGAAGCTGAAGCAACTTAAGGAAGAAGATCACAGCGGCGATACACGAAGCAATTGGTGTGCGGTGTGTGCCGTGTGAATGGAAAGAGAGAGTTAGAATTGTGTGTGTACCTTTCACCATGGGATGTGTTGTATTTATAAGATTCTAACCTGGACTTTGATAACAGACGGTTGAGCCCAATATCTTCTTCCTTGATATGTGGAGATATGGATAACTGGAAGATAACAATTATATCTTCTATCTTCTAGTGGTTATCTTCTGGTGGTTATGATAATAGATTAATGGAGATTTAAACATTTGAATTGATAGGACAAAAGATAATATACATTTATCTTTTATCCGTAACAGATGCCCCTCAGCCCGGTCATCTAGCACTCTGGGTGGCCGGGATGTATCAGTAATGGAGCCGACTATGCTTTTTGGGAAGAACCCGAGCAAGGTTAATTGATGTCCGAACCGAGATGGTTATCATCCGAACCGATATGTCCAAGGTTCGAGCCGAGGTAACAATCGTCCGAACCGAAGTGATCGAGATCCGAGCCGAGGTGATCATTATTCGAGCCGAAACGTACTTCGCATTTGCCCCTTGTCAAGATAATCCATCTTCTGACAATGTCCACCGGTCATTTCTCATCGATTTTAATGCTGAACTATCTCTTGTCTTTTCACAGCAGCCTGGACAGCTATGAACATAGAGGAATGAAACGTCTTCTGATCCCCAGCCGCCACGTGTCTTGTAGATCAATTTCTGACCTTTCTTTGCACGCTTTAATCATTTCTTCCTTGCGCTAATGACGCATTTGCCCCTTCCACGTTCTTCCATAACTAGCAGTTGTTACCAATGACTTTTGAATTCTGGCGGTTACTCTTTTTGTTTAATGTGCCTCTTCCGTTTCATTTCATTAAAATACTTTTATTTCGATTTGGTCTTCACATCTTCTGCATTCTCATCTCCCTTGCGCCTCTTATGCAACTTTTTCCTGCTTACTTCTTCCAGTGCCTTCTCTGAGTCACTTGTTCCTTGTTGTCGATTCTCCTTCCATCAACCCTCCTCTATTCCAGGTATCTTTCATTTACTAACTTCTTTCATTTATTGTTATTTTAATTCCTTGTTCTTCATCTTGCTCTGCACAAACCCTAAGTGTCGACATTTTCTGCACATTTCTTTCAATTCCATACTTCCCAGTTCTTGTGCTTTTCCCACATATAAACCATGAAATACACTCCTGAACAAGAAGAACAAATCCGCAAATCAGTTTCTCCTCGTGCTGCATTCTGGTTTTATGGCCTCCCCCTTTCTGAAGAAGAAAAAAGAAAATTCCTGCTTCGGGTTCCCTCTGGCCCAGGCAGTTCCAAGGCCCCTATTCCCAAACCTCCCAATCCTTCCAGATTATGGTCTTCTAGGTTGGGGTCATCATCACGTCAAAGGTCAGCAATACTTGCCCTTGAGTCTAGGGTACCCCCCAGGGCTCCCACTCCTTCAAGTAATGCCCCTTCAATTAATTCTGAAACCAGCCCCGCATCTAAGTCAGAGTTTGAAATTCGATATGAACATTGTCTAAACTGTGTGGAAGAATTCATATATTTAGCCAGTAGGGATCTCAATAGACAAGCCGAGGCCCTACTGGATAGATGCCAGCACAACCCAATCAGAGTTCCTAAGCCCCCTCCAAAAGAAACTAATGTACCACCGCCCCAATTAGACAGTAATGCTGGGGTGCCGACTTCTGCTGAGGCCTCTGCCATACCGGCTCCGACCTCTTCTCACCCTAGCCCTTGACGGTTCATTCTCCAAGTACTTTACTGATCATTGTCTTTTTTATTGTCGTAGGTAGCCATGGACCCTTCTATTGCCAGAACTGCTGAGGAATCCACAACTGGGTCTCATTCCCAAACTCTTTCTCCTGCTCTAACAGGTAGGTTTCCCTAGGTTGCTCATGAGGTATTGCAACACACCTCGGTGCTGGGCTCCGAGGATCTTGCTTCACTTCCCCTCGGGGACCAAGAAGGTTTTTATGTCTGCTTTCCCCGTCCGAGTGAGCCCATATGCTCTATCCGAGAGGGCAATGATCCTGATTTTTTCTTATTTTATAAAGACATAATTACTCGGTTGGGAGTCCGTCTTCCTTTTACCGACTTCCAAATGCGGGTGTTAGATCACCTGCAAGTTGCTCCTTCTCAAATTCATCCGAATGGCTGGGCTTCCATGCAGGCCTTCGAAATTCTTTGTCAGAAATTGGAAATTTCCTGCACTTGCTCTTTATTCTTTTATTTTTTCTCCGTCTAAACCAACCGATCAGGCAAAGAACCTGCCGACCGGAAAGGATGGACTTCTTTCCTAGGCCGAAACGATCGCCATTCTGACCGTCGGCTCTTTTCTCTATTTGCCGAGTCCTTTAAGGGATTTAAAGATAAATTTTTTAAGGATGTCGCCGAACCCGGTCAACACCCTTTTTTTTCTAACCCTTCTGATTCTTCCTCGGGATCCTGGAAGTTCCCATTATACTGGTCTTCCACCCATCATGATCTCCCTTCCGCCTTTTATCGAACCGACGAGACTCGGTTGTCGAATTCGGATGCTTCTTCTGCGGCTAGCATATTATCATACAAAGCCTCGAAAAGCTTGGCTCCCATAGCTTATTATATTCAGTGTGGTCAGTTTGAATTTCTTTTGAAACTTATAATTGAAGATTTTATCTTTGTCATGCTAATATTTATTTTGTTGTTGTTGTGCAGCGGTCGAGATGAATTCAAACCCTGCTCCCCGGCCTGCACATCTCTTGGCTCTTAAATCTCGGAAGAAGCGAAAGCGGACCGAGGGCAAAGGCAAGGCAGCGGCCGGTGAATCCCGCCCGGCCCCAATTCCTATCGAGCCTGTCTCTGAAGCTCCCTCAGTCCCTCTTCCATCTTCTCCGCGGCCGAGACACCCGTCGACATCCTTGATGAGCCTATGGCTGACGTCATTGCTAATGCCCCGACCCCTTCTGATGTTCCTGCGCCGGTGCCCGAACCTCCCGAGGAGCACATTCAAATGTCCCCCCGATCTCTCTGGGACCGAGGTGTAACTCGGGAATTTTTCCAAGTCGTTCGGGCACCTAAACGATATTCCGACCTGGTTCCCTTCAGCGACCCCGAGCTGGATGACTTGAGCTCAATGGAGTTGGCCTGCTTTAAAACTGCCACCTTGCTTGGGAGCTTGGCATCTTTAAACAAAAAAGCTTGCAAGGTGGTCATCGAGCTCGAGACTTCGGAGAATGAGACCCGACAACTTCAACAGGAGCTGGATCTTGCTCGGGAAAATGCTGCCGCTTCAGCAAAGGAAGTGGAAACATCCCGAGCAGAGGCCAAAGAGGCTCAGGAGTTGGTAACCAAACTGACTTCCGACCTCGAGGCTACCCGGGCCCAGCTGGAGACTGCTCGGGCGGAGGCCGAATCTTCTCGGGCTGCTGTGGCCAAGTTGGAGGAATCTGTGGTCGTCTACCGGGGTCGGGCCACCGAAACTGTTGATCGGTGCAAGCATTTGATGGAAGTTAATGAAAAGAAGATCAAGCAAGCTGACGACGCCTTTCATGAGCTTATATTTGTTCAGTCACAGCTTGCTCGGTCTTCCGAAGCCTCCTTCAACAATGTTTTGGACCAGATTCGCTTCCTTAACCCCGGCGTCAAGCTGAACACCGAGGGCTTGCACTTCAAGTCTTACGTTGGGAATGGTCAACTGCTGACCATTTCTGACAGTGAAGAAGAGGAGCCAAGCTCAGCGGACACGCCCGAGGAGAATCTAGGTCAAGGTGACGACGGGAACTGAAGGGCCAGAATGTCGGTTTTGCTTGTATTTACTTTTTCTTTTCTGAACAATTCTTGAATATCTTGCACAATTTCATTAAGTAATTCTAGTCGGCTTTTATCAATTTTGATTTTCCGTTTTTGCTTCTTTCGTATAATGGCTCCAACGGCCAAGTACTTTTTATCCCGACTCGTCGGTCGGGATTTAAATATCTCATTTTGGCTTCTGTGGCCAAGCATATGTTATTTAACCTGCATCATTAGTCAGCGTTAAATATGATTGTGGGATCATGTTCCCGTCTTAGCAACTGTTAAATGTATTCGTAACGTTAATCCTTTAGATGTAATTCTTTCGGAAAACCCAATGATTCACCCGTGATTAAATAGTTATGTCGGCCTGATCCGGACCGAGTTAATACAAAACAACGACTAAGCACTCAAAGCTTGTGCACAATAAAATGTTCCTTTCAATAAGGATTTTATTAATAATCTTTGAAGATTTACATAAATTCATGATCTCTGACAGATTTGCGCGGGTTTCATGTTCCCGGTTCACATCATCGCCTAGAGAAATACATGATAAATTTCTGGTGATTCCGACTAAGGAGAATCACAGTGAATTCCCATGATCCTGATGACGGGCTTAACAGCCAATTAAAGGGAAACACATAGTGTCCATGATTCCGATGACGGACTTAAAGCCAACTAAAGGGAAACACACGGTGGAGTTCCGTGATCCCAATGACCGGCTGAAAGCCAACTAAGGGAAAACACATGGACTTTCCGGTTGCACATTGTCAGCTATAATATTTCTTCAGTTTGTCTGCATTCCAAGTCCGTTTGACTTGCTTGCCGTCCAATGTCTCTAGTAAATATGCTCCTTGCCCAAGATTTTGGACAACCCGGTATGGTCCTTCCCAATTTGCTGCTAGCTTCCCTTCTCGAGCATTCTTATTCTCGATGTCTGCTCGGCGTAAAACGAGGTCGCCTTTTTCAAAAGACCTCGGTTTTACTCTTTTGTTGAATCTTTGAGCCAACTTGCCTTTTTTGTGTAGATCTCGGCAATGGGCGACGGCGCGGACTTCTTCTATCAACTCCAGCTCGGCGGCAAGTGCAGTATTATTGTCGTCCTCCTAAGATATGTGTTGCCTTCTCCAGGATAACTGGCCGATCTCCACGGGAATCATGGCTTCACATCCATACGTCATCTTGAATAGGGTTTCCCCTATAGCTGTTTGGGTCGTAGTTCTGTAAGCCCATAGCATATAGTAGAGCTGTTCCACCCAGTTCGGGCCGGCTTCATGCATTCTTTTCTTTAAGCCTTCGAGGATGACTTTATTCGCTGCCTCTGCTTGGCCATTAGATTGGGGGTGCTCTACTGAGGCAAAATGGTGCTTGATGTGGAAGCTAGTCATCATTGCCTTGAACGTACTGTAGGCAAATTGTGTCCCATTATCGGTGACAATCTCTACCGGGATTCCAAACCTCGCTATTATGCTCCATTCCAAGAACTTTTGAACACGGGCCGAGGTGATAGCAGACAATGGTTCGGCCTCGATCCACTTGATAAAGTAGTCAACAGCCACTATTAGCCATCGAATTTGACCTTCCGTAGCTTTGAACGGCCCCAGGAGATCCATGCCCCATTTGTAAAATAGCCACGGAGCGGTGATCAGGCCGAGCTCGGATGGAGGGACCCACACTATTTTCGCATGCTTCTGACAATTATCACACTTCTTGACATGCTCTGCTGCATCCGCCTTCATGATCAGCCAAAAATATCCTGCGCAGAGAGCTTTTAGTGCCAAAGCTCTTGCCCCATGTGTTGTCCGTTGATCCCTTCGTGTATCTCCGAGAGCACATACTCGGCCTGGTCCGAGCTTAGACATAACAATAGCGGGGTATGTAGACCTCGGAGGTATAGTTCACCGTCAAGGATTACATACATCGCCGCAACTCGGATCAATCTTTTCGCCTCCAGTTCCTCATCTGGGACGACTCCTTGCTCCAAGTAATTGATTACGGGCCTCCTCCAGTCCTCTGCGACCAATATAACCATGACGCACGCCGGCTGGGCGAGCTCCTGTTGTATGACCGTCCTGTGGTTTCCCGCTCCTTTCGTGCTAGCCAACTTTGATAATATGTCGGCTCGAGCATTCTCCTCTCTAGGAATGTGGGCAACTATCACTTCGTCAAACTCCGTCATGATTTCCTTTACCCTCGCCAAATATTTGGCCAACAAAGGGCCCTTAGTCTGATACCTCCCCTCAATCTGGGCAGAGACAAGTTGTGAGTCAGTGAAGATGTTGACTCATGATGCCCCCTGCTCCTTTACTTGCTTTAGCCCGGCAATCAATGCTTCATATTCCGCTTGATTGTTTGAAGTCGGAAAATTGAGCTGGAGGGATTGTTCAAGGATACTCCATCGGGATTTTCAACGATGATCCCAGCTCCACTTCCCTTAGTATTAGATGAGCCGTCGACATAGACCTTCCACACCTTATCCTTCTGTTGAGCGGCTGATGTCGGGGTCAGCTCTACTATGAAGTCGGCCAGAGCTTGTGACTTAATGGCATGGCGGGCCTCATACTGAATGTCAAACTCGAATAGCTGGATGGCCTAGTTCATCATTCTTCCTGCCAAATCTGGCTTGTGCAACACTTGTCGGATGGGCTGATTTATTCGTACGACGACGGTATGGCTTTGAAAATACGGGCGAAGCCTCTTTGCTGTGGTGAGCAGAGCAAAAGCCACCTTTTCGAGCTTCTGGTACCGCAACTCTGAGTTTTTCAGAGCTTGGCTCACAAAATATACCGGCAGTTGAGTCTTGCCCACTTCCCTGACCAGGACGGCGCTAATGGCTTCTTCGTCGATCGAGAGATACAGGACAAGTGTCTCCCCCGGCTCGGGCTTCGACAACACTGGAGGTGAAGCTAAGCACGTCTTGATCTGCTGAAATGCCTCCTCACATGCCGAGTTTCATCCTATGTTTGCTTCTTTCTTCAATAACTTGAAGAAGGGAAGGGTCTTTTCTGCGGACCTCGGAAGAAACCGAGTCAAGGCTGCCATCCTCCCCGTCAATTGTTGGACCTCCTTCTTGTTGGTCGAAAATTGCATATCCAGGACGACCTTGCATTTATCCGGGTTTGCCTCTATTTCCCTGTGAGTCAGCATGAAACCCAGGAATTTCCCGGCTCTTACCCCAAATGCACACTTCAGTGGATTCAGCCGTATGTTGTGCTGCCTTAGTTTCTGGAAGGTTTCTTCCAAATCTTGGATGTGGTCCCCGGCCGCCGGTGTCTTCGTGATCATATCGTCAATGTATACTTCAATATTGCGCCCAATTTGATCCGAGAAGACCTTATTCATCATCCGCTGGTAGGTTGCCCCAGCATTTTTCAAACCGAAGGGCATGACATCGTAGCAGTAGTTTGCATCGATCCCTTGGAATGTTGTTTTCTTTCTGTCGTTTGGATGCATGGGTATCTGATTATACCCGGAATAAGCATCCATAAATGACAGCAACTGGAAGCCAGTCGAGTAGGACAAACTTTATTCAGATCTGTGTAATCAACACAGACCCGTCACTTCCCGTTGGATTTCTTCACCATTACTACATTGGAAAGCCACGTCGTATACTGGATTTCTCTTATGAACCCAACCTCCAACAACTCCTCGATATGCTTTGTTAAGGCTTGCCTCCTGTCCGGGCCGAGCTTCCTGTTCTTCTGTGCTACTGGCTTAGAACCGGCATACATTGCCAGTTTGTGGCAGCAGAAGGTAGGCTTGATCCCAGGTATCTCGGATGCCTTCTAAGCAAAGACATCCTGATTTTCCCTTAGGCATTGAATCAACCTGCCTTTGGTTTCTGGATCACACTGCTTGCCCACCTTCGTAATTTGTTCCGAGGAATCGCCGATCTGGACATCCTCAAGCTCGTCCACCGGCCCTAGTCTCCATTCCTCGACATCTTGCATATCTAGCTCTACCAGATTAACCGGCTTCCGGGATGAATGTACCTCGGCCCTGGATCCTCCCTGCTCTCCTTGCCGAATTCGAGGTGGGGACGACGGGCCTCCCTCTGTTTCCCTGATCGTGTTATAATAACATTGTCGGGATTCTCGCTGATCTCCGCAAATTGTGATGACTTTGCCGAGGTGCCCGATCATCTTCATCTTCTGATGCTTGGTCGACATCAGGATATCCCATTTATGGAGCGTCGGCCTGCCCAGAATGATATTGTATGGGGATGGGAAGTCGGCTATTGTGAACGTAACTCTTTCTGTTTTGAACCCTTCCTTCGTCCCCAGTGTTAACTGAAGATCAATGGCCTCCTTCAAGTCGGTACCTTCTCCATTGAAACCATACAGCATGGTTTGGCACGGCTTCAGATCTTCTTCCTTTAACTTCATCTTTTGGAATGCACTCCAGTTGATGATGTCGGTCGAGTTGCCGTTGTCAACAGATATCCTCTTCACCCGGAAATTGGTCACGGTTCCTATTATAACGAGGCCGTCTTCGTGCCCGGGTACCACTCCTTTCAGATCTTCCTCGGTAAAGTAGATGAGCGGAGGTGCGGCTTTCTTTCTATTTTCACCGCTACTTTCCTTGAATCTCGGCCTATCCCTTACCGACATTACCTCCTTGGGGTACTTTTTCCGCTGATTGGCGGTATCACCTCCTCCTCCCCTTCCTCCTGTGATGACGTTGCATTCGAACTCAGGCTCGGGGAAGTCCTCGTCCTTCTTGCTTTTCTTGTCATTACGTGGCTTATTCTCTTGCTGGGCTTTTCTTTTGGCTTGGTGCCCCTGGGTTCGAATCACGTACTGGCGCAGTTTGTCTTCATGCACGAACCTCTCAATTGCATCTCAGAGCTCCCAACACTGGTCGGTCGTGTGTCCCGGTCCATTGTGGAAGTCACAATATCGGGAGTAATCCAGCCCTTTTCTCTTTACTATGGGAGGTGGTCGGTCAACTTTCCTCATCTCGGTGAAAGCCACCTCCTTCCATATCTGACCGCGCGTGGCATTCAGCGGAGCGTATCTGTCGAACTTCAATTCGTATTTCCCCGGCCTGAAACGAGGGTTGGGGATGCCTCGTGGAGGTCAGCCCGCCGGGATATTCGCTGGATGTCGGCTGGATTGTCCGACCTGTGGATTTTCCTGTCGTCGGTTCCGTGGTGAAGAGGGTTTTTTGTTTTCCCTCGGAACCGAGTTTGCTATCTCCATCTGCTCCAACTCCAAGTACTTTTTGGATCGGACCCTAAACTCGTTTAGGGTTTTCACAGGATCCTTATAAATCGACTTGGCAAGGCAGGAGGTCCCATTGAGTCCGGCCGACAAGAGGTGGACGTGGACTTTCTCCTCCAAACCCTGTACTTGCAGCGCGGCTTCCTTGAATCTGTCCAAATAACTCTACAGCGTTTCCCCGGACTGCTGACGTATCTTCCCCAAAGTAAACTTGGATTTCGGCTGCTTCTTGCTTGTTGCAAAGTTCAGCAAGAACTTCTGGCCGAAATCCTCAAAGTTGTGAATGGTCCTCAGCGGCAATGAGTGGAACCAGGTCTGGGCGGCCCCGGTTAAGGTGGTAGCGAAAATCCGAGATATGATGGGTTCGTCAATTCCACAAACACACATCTGCATATCAAACTCGTCGATATGTACCTGTGGATCTTGGCTCCTGTCATACTTGGACAAGAAAGAACCGTCGAAATCCTCCAAGAACTGAGCGTTGACTATTTGGTCAACGAACGGGCTATTATTCTGATGGCCCCGGCGATACTTCCTCCGATAAGTGCCATCGCCTTGGCCGGGATGACGGATAATTTCTCCCGTCGGTCTCTCTTCTGCCATGTGCACTGGCGTCATGGCCGAGGACAGGCGAAGTGCCTCGTGATGAGAACGAGACGCTCTTCCCTGCTCGGAATGCTCAACTGGATCTCTACTGCCAGTTCCCACAGTGCGGGCCGACATCTCTGGTCTCGGTCTCCTGGCTGCTGCATGAGGCTGGTCGGTCTCTGCATGGCCTTCGAAGTGGTCGATATTTTGCCTACGTTCTTCTTCTCGTCTTCTGTTACTGCGTTCCTCCAACTGGGCAATTAGCCGCTGGATGTCTTCCTAGCACTGGAGTTCGTAACACTTCTCCAGATTCTCCATTCGAGCCAACAAGGACTGGAGAGCGTTCTGGATGAAACGTTGGGAAGTTTCTGGTTCCTCCTGCGCAGCTGGTGGAATGTTGGCCAGCACATGCGCGGCTGGTCCCGCACGGGATGAATCCGTGTGGGATAATGCATCTTCTACCACCACATTCTCCGGATTCGGATCTCTGGGTGGTTCTTCACGCCTGGCATTCTGGTGTCTTCTGGTGTTAGCCATTGAGAGTTGGTGGGATTCGAAATTTATCGTTCCCACAGACGGCGCCACTATTCTGTTCAAAGAGAACAGAAATGTCCAACCAATGGTGTTGAACGTTTCGATGTAGGATCAGACTCTCTCTCTTAAGAAGCTTATGAAGCTGAAGCAACTTAAGGAAGAAGAAGATCACAGCGACGATACACGAAGCAATTGGTGTGCGGTGTGCGGTGTGTGCCGCGTGAATGGAAAGAGAGAGTCAGAATTGTGTGTGTACCTTTCACCATGAGATGTGTTGTATTTATAAGATTCTAACCTGGACTTTAATAACAGACGGTTGAGCCCAATATCTTCTTCCTTGATATGTGGAGATATTGATAATTGGAAGATAACAATTATATCTTCTATCTTCTGGTGGTTATCTTCTGGTGGTTATGATAATAGATTAATGAAGATTTAAACATTTGAATTGATAGAACAAAAGATAATATATATTTATCTTTTATCCGTAACAACCCCATTCCCATTTCCCACTATAAGTTAATCAAAACCCAAATTAAAAAAATAAAACTAAAAAACTATGTACGAACCAAAGTCAATGTTATATACAAATACAATGCTTTTGTGTGCATGTTGTTGAGAAATTACGTAAATTTCTTATAATCAAATTTATGAGAAATAAAATAAATATGGAATAATCAGATAAAAAATGATAATGGAGTTCAGCCAATTATATTTATGTCTTCCGATTGTTACAAATTTTTTTATTAAAAGAGAAAAATACATAATTAGTATTTACAAAACACTTTACACCAAGAAAATATAAATATTATTTTCTCTCACTAATGTTCTCTTTATGTGTGTTTTCCTCTTGTTAGAATTGATTATATAGTAGTTATAGCAAAGTAGTATTTATACATGTATGGAGAATATTTCACTCATTTCTTTTTCTAATTTCATTCTACCCAATAATATAATGGTTTTTCTTTTTTTTTTCTCCATAAAAGAAAGATACGCTTCACTCATTTTATTGGGTTATATGACCAAGTCCAACAATCTCCTACTTGAAGACTAATTTCAATTTGTCTTCACATCTTGATCAATGCAACAACCTTTTCCAGTTTGTTATTCTAACAAGCCAACTGAAGTTGAACACAACTTCAGTTTGTCAATAGTCACCACCTTAATTAACATATCTGCTGGATTCTTACTTTCTTGTATCTTTCTCAATGTTAGCACCTCATCCTTAAGCAAAGATCTAATAAAGTCATAACGCAGACCAATGTGCTTTGTTCTATAATGAAATGTTGAATTCTTTGCCAAATGTAGTGCACTTTGACTATCACTATGCAAAACACTCTTCTCTTGGACAAATCCCAGCTCCATTAACAATCCCTGAAGCCATATCAACTCTTTAGTGGCTTCTGTTACTGCAACATACTCAGTCTCTATAGTGGATAAAGCAACAATCTTCTGTATTTGCGACATCCAACTAACAGTTGTAGTACCAACAATAAAAATGTAACCAGTGGTACTTCTTTTGTGATCGACTTCACCTCCAAAGTCTGCATCTACATAGCCTTGTACTTTTAATTCTACTTTTCCAAAGTACAAACATTTTTTTGTGTTGCCTCGTAGATATCTCAAAATCCACTTAACTCTTTCCAATGAGTTTTACCTGGATTTGACATAAACCTGCTTATAACTCCCACTATATGGCCAATATTTGGTGTTGTACAAACCATCACGTACATTAAATTTCCAATGGCTAAAGCATACAGAATCTTAGCCATGAACTCTCTTTCTCAGTCTGGGGTGACCGATCCTTGGATAGGTGAAAATGACTAGCCAAAGGTGTGCTAACTGGTTTGGCATCACCCATGTTAAATCTTTGCAAAACAAAGTTAATGTACTCTGCCTAATATAACTGCAAAATCCCTTTTTGCTTATCTCTCATGATTTGCATTCCATGGATCTTCTTTGCTGGACCTAAGTCCTTCATGTCAATTTCTTTTGACAATTGTATCTTCAAGATTTGTATCTCATCCATATCTGGACCTACTACTAGCATATAATCAACATAAAGTACTAAAATGATATAACTGGACTTATATCTCTTAGAGAAACAACAGTGGTCGACATTGCACATTTGGAATCCTTCCTTGTGCATAAAGCTTTCAAACTTCTTATACCCTTGTCTTGGAGCTTGTATCAAACCATACAAGCTTTTCTTTAATATGCACACCATATTCGTTTTTCTTTCTTCTAAGAAACCTTCAAGTTGATGCATGTAAATTTCCTCATCTAAGTCTCCATCGAGAAATGTAGTCTCACATCCAATTGCTCAAGGTAGAGCTTTTCAATCGTAACAATGCTTAAGACAGACTTGATAGTATTTAGCTTCACAACTGGAGCAAAGATTTCAATGTAGTCAAGTCCTTCCTTTTGCTGAAATTCTTTAACAACTAGTCGGGCTGTATATCTCTTGGAGCCATCATGCTTCTCCTTCACCCGATAAACCCATTTGTTGTGAAGTGCCTTCTTTCCCACAGGTAACATAGCTAGTTCCCATGTTTGATTAGAGATCAAAGACTTCATCTCATCGTTCATGGCAAGCTCCCACTTGCTAGAATCTCCAATATGACATGTTTCCTCATAATTCCAGGCTCCCTTTCATCAGTCAAAAATATATAATTCAGATATTTCCTGTTTTGAACGTTTGGTCAAGAATACCTTCTTAATACAGGACCAAGAGTATAAGGTTTTGGTCTATCAAGTTGTTGATCACTACTATGTTTAGTTGATTCATCTAGCTGAGGACTCTTAACTATAGGAGTTTCTGGAACATCATCCACCTCTATATATACTAGCCCACTTTGTTTTGGGTTGCTAGTATGCGTATTGTTCCTATCCTTGTACATCACTTTTTCATTGAAGATCACATCTCTACTACGAACCATCTTTTGGTTTTCATTATCCCAAAGACAATAGCCAAACTCATCTTCTCCATAACCAATGAAAGTGCACTTCTTCGATTTGGGATCAAGTTTATTCCTACCTTGATCATTGATATGCACATAAGCAACACAACCGAAAACTCTAAGATGTGTAAGTTTCACTTTTTTTCCACTCCATACCTCTTCTGGTGTTCCATGCTCCAATGGTACTGATGGACCTCGGTTGATCAAGTAAGTTGTTGTGTTGATAGCTTATGCCCAAAATTGTTTTGGTAAGCCAGACTGTACATGTAAGCTTTTGCCTCTTTCCGTTAATGTCTAGTTCATACGCTCAACTACACCATTGTGTTGAGGTGTTCCTGGCACAGTCCTCTCCATTCTAATTTTGTGCTCATATAAAAAAAAAAAAAAATCCGGTGTCTACATACACACCACCATTGTCAGTTTTGAGTCTTTTGATCTTCAACCCTGTCTTATTTTCAACCATGACTTTCCATATCTTAAAAGCCACAAATACTTCTGACTTGTATTTTAGAAAGTAAACCTATACCTTCCTAGAGTGATCATCTATAAAAGTCACAAAGTATTGTTTGCCTCCAATAGACGACACATATGTTGGTCCCCAAACATCCTCAAGTTTTTCCTTCTTTGGGGTTCTACTATTTATTTGAAAGCTTACTCTTTTCTGCTTTCCGAATATGTAGTCTTCACACATGTCAATTTCAAATGACTGAAGACCTGATAGTTCCCCCTTTAAGTGCATAGTCTTCATCCCTTTCTCCCTCATATGGCCAAGTCTCTAGTGCTATAGATTGGAATTTCATTATTTGTTGCTACTGTAATCAAATTTTGTGCCCCTATTGTTATGTAAAGAGTTTCACTCTTATTACCGCGAGGAATCGTTATTGTATCTTTTGAAATCTTCCAATTATCACCATGAAAAACTGTTATATAGCCTTCAATGGCTAATTGGCCTATTGAGATTAAGTTTTTTCTCACATCAGGGATATGTCTAACACTCTTCAATTCCCAAACAGACACATTCAACTTAATCTTCACCACACCTTTGCCAACAATATCCCAAGATTATTCATTGCTAAGGTAAACTTGTCCAAGATTACCAAGGACATAATTCTCAAAAGTTTCTCTTTGCGAAGTAGCATGAAAGGATGCTCCATAATCTAATACCCAAGATTTTTCCTTGTTCTCTAAAGAACATATCAATGCATCATCTCCTCCTGAGGTAGAGGTAACATTTTCCTCTGCCTTCACCTCTTGATTCTTTGGTGCAATCTTGCACTAATTTTTGTAATGCACGGTTTTCCACAATTCCAACACTCGATAGTCTTCAAGTTGTGGGAACTTTGATGGTTCTTGGATTTGGACCTCATGTAGTCTTTTGGTTTTCCACGTACATATCCTTTGGTTGAATTTCTTCCTTTTGACTTTGTATGCAAAACTGAAGAGGTTGACGATTCACCCAACTCTTTTTGCATGATCTCTTCACTGAGAACCAGATCACGAACTCGTTGAACTTCAACTTATTACTTCCTGACGAGCTACTCACAGCTATGACAGTAGCATTGCAACTTTTTGGTAGAGAAGACAAAAGTATCAATGGTCATACTTCTCCACCGAACTCAATTCCAACTGAACTCAATTGGATAGTGACTATATTGAGTTCATTGAGATGTTGCGCTGCTAACGTGCCTTCTGTCATCTACAAATTAAACAAACAACTCATCAAATGAACTTTGTTTGAAGCTGACGACTTTTCATACAATTGGAAAGAGTCGCCATAAGACCCGCCATGGTTGCTTTTTACAATGTTGAAAGCAACATTGCGGGATAACGTCTATCGGATAACTTCGAGGGCTTGTCTATCAAGAAGAACCCAATCTTCATCCTTCACGCCCTCCGATTGATTTCGTAAGAGACGTTGATACAACTTTTTTCTAATATAGATAATCTTCGACCTGCATCTTCCAAAAGCCTAAGTCTGCACCATCAAACTTCTCAATTTTCACCTTTCCTTCTTCTGCAGCCATTGCTTCTACTCAAATCTAACTCCCTTTGGATTGTTTATTATAATTGACAAAAATAACAACCAAAGCTCTGATATCAGTTGTTGAGAAATTACGCAAATTTCTTATAATCAGATTTGTGAGAAGTAAAATAAATATCAAATAATCACACACAAAATTGATATCGAAGGTCAACCAATTATGTCTATGTTTTGGAGTTGCTGCATACCTTTTATTGAAAGACAAAATTATATAATAGGTGTTTACAAAACACTTAACTCACAATCCAATTACACCCAAAAAATATAAATATTATTTTATCTCACTAATATTTTTTCTCTCTCTCTATATTTTTCTCTTGTTGGAATTGATTATATAGTAGTTAAGTCTCTAGATTGCTACATACCTTTTATTGAAAGAGAAAAATATATTGTTAGTTTTTAAAAAACACTTAACTCACAACTCAATTACACCAAAAAAATATAAATATTATTTTGTCTTTCTGTTTTTCTATGGATGGAATTGATTATATAATAGTTATAGCATGGTAATATTTACATCTGCACGAAACTTTTTCTAATTTTATTCAATCCAATAATATAATAAATTTCCATTTTTTCTCCATAAAAGAATGATAAGCTTCATTCATTTTATTGGATTGTATCATCAAGTCCAACACATGTATGCATATTAATGTCTCTGTGTGTGTATATATATATATATATATATATATATATATATATATATATATATATATATATATAAAAGAACCCAAAATCCACAGCTGTAAATGCATGTCCGTTAGTGGGAACTTGCCCCCTCACATCTGAGTGAAAAATTTTGTGGCGTTTTGCTGTTTGCTGTTTCTGGTCCTCTTTGTCTTTCATATCATCTTACTTGCGGTACTCATCAGGTTTCTGTTCTGTTCTGTTTCTGATGCTTCTCCTTTCGAACAATTATTATACAATCTCTCTCGGATGGTTGTTGTTTGAGTAGTAGTAGGGGCTCGCTAACCGAAGGACAAGTGTTTTTCCCTTTTCGGGGCACCTCCTTTTTCTTGCACCTCTGCATTCGTTTTCTCATTTGTCTTTCCATGTTGTTCCATCACTTCAACAAAATATACAAATCTTGCCAAAATATATATTTTTGCTTCCTTTTAGTTGTTAGTTACTGGTCTTCACTTCATCCCGTTTCGTCCATTCCCTGAGTTACTAACTTACTATAATCCTCTTTGTCTTATATCAAGTCTCTTCTATCTCTCTTTTTCTCTCTCTCTTTTTTTTTACCCTTCCTCCCTATAATTAGAACCAAATTGCATATTCTCTTACTTGAGTTGAGTTTCTTTTATTCCATCATCACCTTCCCACACTTGCAAAAGTTTCAAACTTCCCCTTCTCCCTAAAATGGGCTTTGATCATTATGTCATCTGTGGTCAAAGACTTGGCTTCGTTTGCATTTGTCTTTTGTTTCTAATTATATCAAGCTGGATTCAGAAGGGTTTGGTTATTGAAGGTAAATGAGCAATCTTTAAAGCTTCCATGTGCTAACTACGTAGAAATCAACTCTAACTAATTAACATTGACATCTTCTCTTTGTTCTAACAGGTAGAAAGACTCCAAAACTTAGTAATTTTCGTCAGGTAAAATTTTGCTTCTCTTTGTTGATTTGCTTAATGCAAGGAAAAGATTACTATTTTTTTTCCTGGAACGATGATTTATGCAGACAGTAAGCGAGGATAAAACTATGCTGAGGCCACGAATAGGTTCAAGGCCACCAATATGTGAAAGAAGGTGCAGGTCATGTGAGCACTGTGAAGCAATTCAGGTACCCACAAACCCCCAAATGCAGAACAGAGAGAAAAACTCTTCAAAGTTTTCTTCAATTGCATATGCCAGGGTTGGTGGCAATTCCAACTACAAGCCCATGAGTTGGAAGTGCAAATGTGGGAACCTCATTTTCAACCCCTGAATCCAATTGTACCTCAATCTAGTTCTCTTTTATATAATCATCAATTTGTCAATTCTGTACATGATTATCATACACTCTTAAGTGATTCTTTCTTTTTCTTTTTTTGGAGCCTTGATAGTTCTTTCCTCCTTTTCTCCTTACTCTGAGAAACAAGCTTTCATCTAATTTATTTTGTACTTAATTATAATGGCCCCCAGATGCTATCCTTTTTATATCTTTATTCTGTTCTAAACATATCGTTTGCAGCATTAGCTCAATTGCATGGTTGTTTTTAGTAATTATTTAAGTTGTCAACTGGCAAATAGCGATAAATAATTAAACATGGTTGATTTATTGTGTTAATTATTTCCAACATTTTGGGTACTATCGAAATGCAAATGGAGATGAGAGGTGTGCTATATTAACTTTCAACAATAGATATTATAAGTTGATTTTTTATATAAAAAAAATCACCTAAGATGTCTCAGCAATGACCAAGTGGTTAAAGTCTACAAGCAGTACACTTGATTTTGAAAACCCAATGCCACATTGCCATGCCCTGCTGTACTCATGTTTTAAGTTTTGCATTTCTGATTGAGAAATTTTGTTGTCAGTATTTCTGATAGCATAGCAGCCAACCCCCCTGCAATGTGTAACCAGAGAAGCAACAGATAAAAAATTGACATGTTAACCTTTGATTGTCCTCTTGATTTTCGTATTTTTGTCCATAACATGAAAAAGATTGAATTTTTACTTGTTACCGGTTGTCCTTAGCGAGTATTGAGTTGCTTTCATGGTTCATACAGTAGAAGAACTTATTAACTCACAAGATCAACTACTTTACAGCTTAGACTATAATGTCATTCACTTAAACAAATTATAACCTACTATAGCCCATTCTTGGTTAAGTTTAAAACTTTGGGAAAATACTTATAAATTTATTGTAGCTTGGCCATATATTTATAAGAATTTAAATTTTTTTAATCGGTAAAAATCAAAAATAGATACCAAAAGATTATAATAATTCACACACTCTATACAACTAACTGAATTATTCTCTTGATTATAAGAGTTTAATCTATATATTATGGGTTTAAGCAATTTTATACACATACAGTATATTTGGATAGCACAAAATAAATACTTTTAATTCACAAAATCATGGTAAGAGTATATTATAATAAAATAAAAGTAATTATTTATTATTTTACCTTCATTATAAAAAATGATTACCATAAAACTAATTCAAACACACTCTATATTGATGACAACATGGTAATTTTTTCCATAAATGCTTTACAATGTAATGCCATTATGTAAGGCATGGTCAATTGGTCATATAGCACATAGGCTGGCTTATAGACACCAGGCACCTGATCATTAGTCACGGAAGGGAAGCAGAGGATCTCCTCAAATCAAAACCTAAGACAAGTGATATTCAAGGCCAATTTTTTTATGGCTTTTCCAATAACGTGCTAGTGAACTTCTGTATGCATTAATGATGTTTTATGAGTATTATTGAAATTTGAAACTAAACCCAAGTTGGGGATTCTACCCCACTCAAAATGACAAGACGATAAAAAAAAAAAAAAAAAAAGTCAGATGATGTAATGTAGTTACCATTTTGTATGCCGTTGATCGTTGCATCAATTGTAAGGGTACAGGAGATTAACTAGTGCTATTTTTGAGTAAGGTAAAAAGTTCACAGGTTTTCCCGTTTCACATTTTTGGCCTTATAATAAAACGATGGAACAGAACGGGGTCCCTTGTTATTATTAGAAATGTTTGACATTAAAATGAAAAAAAAAAAAAATTATGACAAAAGGTAGATGGGATACTGCTCTGTCTCGTCATTCCTAGTTCTTACATCTTATCATGCTGAATCTCAGATTTAATATTTTTCTTTTCTTTTTCTGAAGACATGACTACACGAATAACACCATACTAGTGTTTCTATTCCCTTAAAAAATAATGCAAGTTATGTCCATAAAAAAAGAAACTTGATCGACTGGCAGCAGGCTTTATTAAAAAAAATTGCCAATGGTTTATATCATTTACTATAAAGTCTTATGTGTTAAAACTGGATAGAGTATAATTTTCCTTCATAATAAATTAACGAATTTTTACATTATCAATCAAAATTGTTATAATTATTATGCAAATCAATAAATTTTCAAATAGAGACTGTAATTTGATAATAGTGTAAAGGTTACACAGGAATATATTTTAATTAAATCTAAAATATTAGTCTATTTAATTAGTAAAAAACAAAATTATTTAATTGAACTTTTACAGCAATGATTCAAGATTTTATGTATATTAATTTACTCACAAAAGAAGTTGTTCAATAAAAAGTGAAAGGATTATTTTTATATAATTGTAATTATAATTATAAAAATAAAAATATCCTTATTTTTATCTTTTATTTAAGGTATTTGTGTTTTATACTTTCTAAACAATCAAGCATGTGAAAATATTATATTTTTTTTTTCTTTCTTTCTTACCAAACAGCTTAAAAGATCATCTTACTGTCTACCTTTTTTTTTCCTTTTCTTTCCTAACCAAACCAACCATTAAATTATTGATGAATTAACTTATACTAAAAATTAAATTTTATATATATATTAAAAAATATTTTCATAAACTTAAAAAAGATAATAATTTACATTTGTGATGTTTTAATGCTAGTCCAACCTACACATATTGAGCCAAGCAAGGTAGGATCATTTTACTTTCTTCTTTTTTTCAAAATTGTTATTAAATAACATTGTTATTGAATCCGGTGGTTTGATTGGAACCCGGTAATTTAATTGGGTCAATTTCACTATTGAATCGATTATGCAATTGACTCGGGATGACTCGGCTAAACTCAGCCAGGTCACCGGGATAACATTTTTATTTTTTATTTTTTAGAAAAAGTTAAAATTTTGGATTTTTTTTAAGAAAATGAAATTTGGATTTTGAATTTTGGAATATGGATGAATTTTTCTTAGTCAAATAATGTTAGTTATATACTTATATATAATAAATATATATAATTTTAAATTTTTAATATATACCAAATCAAATCAGGTCAATTATTGACTCACTAATTGAATCACTGATCCATTAATTCACTACTTCGATCGAGTTAATAAACAGATCTAGATTCACAACGATATGATATGGAGGTTGACTTCATTTTCACACCCTAAAGTCATAAAAACGGCAAAGGAGCAAATGAAACACGGCTTGGGGTCTATTTGACACCATGCATATCAGTCCGGTGCCGTTAACCATATATAGACCATTTGTTCGTACCTTTTTTTTTTTTTCTTGAAAAAAGTTATCTTTTTTGAATTAAAATGGTTTTAAAAATTTACAATAATCAAATAAAACAAAATTATCAAAAACAATTTTAGTAATTTTAGCATATAGATATTTAGTATACTTTTATCAATACACTATTTAATTTATCATATTCATCACCAACAAGGTTGGATCTAATAGAAGGAATTATTTTTTCACAATGTGACGAGTTAAGGTTCAAACTTTCACTAGATAGTCTTAAATCATCATTTGGTTCATGATCTTGATCCATTTCTACTTGACATATAACATTTATTTTAAACAAAAAATTACAAAGACAGTTTAAACGTTAAATGTGGTTCAACGCATTCTCAAATACAGTCGTAATCAAATGTTATTAATTGTTTTTCATAAAATAAAATAAAAAAATTAAATGCTTGTTACATATATATTGGTTGAGACTATGGACAAGTCAAATCATTTAATAATTTCTCACAAGAGGTGTTCAAGTCTAGTATCTAATCGTGTCTTGAATATGAAAAGAAGAATAAAAAGTTCTATGATTGGAACCTTGGGCTAGAATGATCTTCTAATTTTACACTATCTCTTGCAATAATTGGTTCTATGCTGTACTAAACTGATATCTGAATTGATTAATTTGTGCAGACACCTTTTTCCTTTTGCATAAATATGAACTACAGCAGTATTGATAATACGTTTGTCATGAAGTAAATTAGGACTCAGTATCCATAGCTTCTTTCTGTGATCAGCATAACTTCATGAAAAAGCTGAGCAAGCAACATCGAAGTAAAGGTCAATGCTATAGTTTAGTAACTATAAATAGGTCTAGTTTGAAAGAAGCCAAGTTTATTACACCATATAACTTGGTGGATTATCTAGTAAAATTACATTGCCGTTACATGTACAAAATCAATATATTTGTTAAAATTTTCATATTTGATTCAACAACTTAAGGACCACATGAAAGACTAACAATTAACAAAGGAAACCATACAAGGACAGAATGATGATAAAGTCATTGTAAATTTGAAATTTATATCCAAGAAAAATTTTCTCGTTAAAAGCTATGAATTAAAAGAGACATTATTAAAATGATATTCTGCCAAGGAAAATGACTACAGAAAGAACAGAAGCTTTGCGTTAAAGGTGAATAGCAATTCTGTTATCCTAGAATTGAACACTCAAAGCATTTACCATAATGTAGGGTCACAAAGTTTAGATCAAAGAATATGTGAGAGTACACTAACACTGGGGTGGTGGCAGAAGAAAGCACGTGAGGGTGTAAAATGGGAGCCCCCACGAAGTGTTATATATATATATATATATATATATATATATATATATATATATATATATATATATATATATATTTTATTATAAAATATTTATCGATTTTATTGATAAATAATTTTATTAAAATATTGATTTATCATATTTAATAATTTTTTAATTATAAATTTTATTAATAAAACTTAAATCTAAAATTTTGTTTAAAGAGAAAAAATAAGCATTACTTGAATCAATAAAATACTCAGTGAAAGATGAAAGAAAATATTTATTTATCCTTCCCAGACTCAAAAAGATAAAAGAGAATGTTGGTGCAAAGGTCAAGACAGAGTAAACTGAAAAGCTGAGGAGGGACCACGTGAACAAAAAAAATAAGAAGGGGGATTCTGATTCTTTTACTATGCATGCCCTTTTACTTCAAGTTTTTTTGTGCTGTAAATACAAACATTCAGCAGCAACCACACGGTTATGAAGGATGCCCCATCCCTGTGGCGTGGAAAAAGAAAAACAAGGCACACTAACTCAAGTTCCAATCTGATGCTGATGGGCCTGAAACCTGATGCATCGTCAGTGAGTGAGTGATAAAGCCACGTGAATGATGAATCCTTATTAATTTCGATGCATTTTCTTTTATTTATAAATAAAATAAAATAAAATGGTCAATTTTGGGCCTCCATGCTTGTTGAGAATGACTTTTGGCAAACACTACTTTGCCAAATGGGCTTTGCCCTTATAATATCAAGAGTGTTTCTTCCTGCACCTCCATTATATTTCATCATATTACGCTATGTTCCATCCATAATGTAATGGAATGTATGGAGCAAAATTTGGAGGTGCAGAAAGTTTCGCTCAAATATCGATTCAGATCTTAAATTAATAGAATTGAATAAAAGTAAGGGAAAAGGCAATTCAAGCAAGGCTAGAAACTAGTGTTCTTTTCCTTAATAGGGAGGTGAAAGTTGAACAAAATTCATAGGTAGCATACATTGCAACAAATGGAGCACCAACTAACATCACCATGTAAAACTTTAACTGAAATACAACTCAGAGATACGAAGAAGATTAGTGTCAGGCTCAATCATTACCAATTTTGCAAGCTGTGTTAATCTAGGTAAATTATGTCATGGCCAAAATCAGGTTTTTTTTCCCCATTTACACTACTTTTGGGTGTCAAAATATCCAATCTACACCACTTTTGTTTTTATTACCCAATGTACACTAGTTTCTGGTTAATGTGAGAAGTTGGATAGTGGAAACCCGATTTCTCAACAACATTTTCCTTTTTATTTTTTTTTATTTTTTTAAGATTAATTTTTTTTAATTGTTGACTGTGGGAAGTCGGGAATTGACAACACGACTACCGTATAGTTTTAATTTTTTAAATTATATTTTCTTAAAAGAATATTTGTAATTTTTTGAAAAAAATAAAAATATATTTTATTGGTTTAATGATTATTAGTTGTATTAAATTTAATAAATATTTATGTTAAAATCACAAAAAGACAACATGATTAAAAAATAAAGCGGATATATAATTATCATATCTCAATTATATTATACGATGAAATTAAAACATTTAAACAACAAAAAAATATTAAAAATTACATAGATAAACATAATAGTGGAAACCTAATAAAATAATGGAACGTACAAATAATAGCAATTAGAGAGACAAACACAACAAACAAAACTTTAAAAAAAATGAAAATAACAAAACGTACTAACAATAACAATTGAAACATGAAAATGAGGAAACTAATCATAATTTGACAGATGTTATGTAACAAACATGTCTTCTTCCAGTAGTTGAATTATTGGTTTGTTAAAAATAGCTAAAATTTCTATTGGACAGAAACGCTTACAGTAATTGGATTCTGCTAACACCTTTAATACGTCTTCATCATTTTTCAGTTATATTTTTCAGTAATTTATTTTTTAATCACGTTGTCTTTTTTAATTTTAACATAAATATTCATTAAATTTAATACAACTAATAATCATTAAACCAAAAAATATATTTTTATTTTTTAAAAAAATTACAAATATTCTTTTAAAAAATATAAGTAAAAAAAAAACACCTTTAATACACGTTGTCAATTCCCGACTTCCCACAGCCAACAATTAAAAAAATTAAAATTTAATCTTTAAAATAAAATAAAAAAGGAAATTGTTGTTGAGAAGTCGGGTTCCCACTATCCAACTTCTCACAACAACCAGAAACTAGTGTACATTGGGTAATAAAAGCAAAAGTGGTGTAGATTGTGTATTTTGACACTCAAAGTAGTGTAAATGGGGAAAAAAAACCCCAAAATCACAATAAGGTCCCTAATCTATTCATATTGTCCTAGTGAATATTTCGAGAAGTCTAAATCCAAGAAAACTTGATAAAAGTCAGAATTTAAAACATATTACCAAAATAATTCTGAGATCACAACAAACTGTAAGGAGATTCTAACAGCTAAATCATGTTTTTTTTTTATTAGCAAATGTTAGTTAATTATTAATTTTTTTTAACGAAACAAATATTAAATCTGTCATCTTTCACTTTTTCTTTTTTTATCATTAAATCAATCTTATAACTCTTAACTAATGCATGTGTTAACATAAATAAGTTACATTGACTATCGAACACTACCACCATAAGATCATCATGTTCTCATCACAAGGTACAAACTAGTGTCATTTTTTTTTTACCATTTGAAGGCATTTTTTTATTACCATTTAGGGTCGATTTCAAATAAATTACCAAAATAAAATAAGTTGTAACATGTGTTATAAATTCTGAGTTATAAGTCATAATCAATGTTACGATTTTTAATTTTTAAATTTTTTTAACTAAAGTCTTAAAAGAGTTTACAACTTCAGTTTTTTATTTATTTAAAGTTTACGACTTTAAAGTCGTAATATTTTTTTTTACTTTTTAAACAGAAGTCATAATATTTTTTATAATTTCAGTTAATATTTTTTTATTTTACGACTTTGAAGTTATAAAAAAAAATTTCTTACGTTAAGAAGTGATAAAAACTTGTTTTTCCAATTTTTTAAAAATTGTAAATATTTTTTTAATTTCATTATTTAATAAATAAATGTAATTTTATTTTTTGTTTTATTTAATTTTTTACATATTTTTATATGATTTTATTTAATATTTTTAATATTGTTTATTTAATATATTTTATATTTTCTATATGGTTTTATTTCATATTTACTTTTATTTTTAACTATATTGTTGTATTTAATATTTTTATTTTTATATGATTTTATTTAATATTTTTTTAATTTTTGGTATATTTATTTTTTACCATATTATTTTATTTAATATAGTTTCTATATTTTTTTTCTAATGTTAATATTTTTATTTGAAAAGACTTAAATTTGAAAAGAATTATATTTAAATAAAAAATTAAAATGTATTATATCTTCTTTTAAAAAAATATTAATAGTGAGATGATGTCCCACAACGAGTTCTTTTAGATATGCGTCCATGTGTCTCATTTTGTTGCACCGAATTTGTTGATGATTATTGTCCTTCTACTAACTCTTTCTCTTCTTATAATGATTATGTGTAATTGTTAATATTAAAAATAAATATATCAAAAATTAACAAAATATTAAATAAAATCATATAAAAATATATTAAATAAAATCATATAAAATATATACAAAATATTAAATAAAACTATAAAAAATTAAAACTTCATTTATTTATTAAATAATTAAATTAAAAAATTATTTACAATAAAAAAAAAGCAATTTTATCACTTTTTAACAAAAAAAAAAAGCTTTATGACTTCAAAGACGTAAAGTAATAAAAAAAAACTTTATTACTTCAAAGTGGTAAAGTTTAAAAAAAAAAACTTTACAACTTTAAAATGGTAAAGTAAAAAAAACAATTTAATTGAAGTTGTAAAAATTATTACGACTTCAATTTAAAAAGTAAATATAAAATAAAATTTGTTGTGACTTTCAATTCGTAAATTTTAAAAAAAAAGTTGAAGTCGTAAAATCGTTTACGACTTTATTTAAAATAATATAACTCGTGATAGAAGTTATTATTTTTAACTTAGAAGTTGTAACAACTATTATGAATTATTCCCTTTTGATAATTTATTTGAAATCAATTAGAGAATGATAAAAAAAAACACACCTAAATGATTAAAAACCCCACTAATGTCGTATTAAACATACTTTTAGAAACCTGATTTTCACAAGTAGAGCTATTTTCAACAAGGTGACAATGAAGCGCGAGGCTATAATGTAAATTATTGTTTTAATTGTGACATTTATCTACGAAATCAACATCAACAAAATAAACATAAAGCAAGCATGTATAAAGTTAAACAAACCAAAAGTCGATCACAGCATGGTATAGTTTAGCTCCTCAAATATACATTCCATTTTTACCACTAGTACCCTCTTTAAAAAAATGAAGGAAAAAAATTAGATTTATTAAGCGTATTTGTAGTACTGAGAGATTCTAAATTAGTATTTTAGATTACTTTTTGGTGGATCCTATATTATTATTAGGATTGAAGATCTCTCAAAATCTCTCTTATTTTTTTCTTTAGTGATATATCTTATTTTGAGATTTTAGATAATTTTTAATAAGTCTTACATGAACCCCTTTTAAATATTTTATTTAAATATTTATTAAATTAAATATAATTAATTAAGTAATTTAATTTAATTAATACAACATGTAAGGAAAAATTTATAAATATTAATAAATAGGAATATGAGCAGAAATTTAATTTTTATTTATGACTAAATGTTAAACAATTAAAAAATACATAAATTTGATAATAAAAAATGCAACACATTAATGTCAAAGAAAAATTAAATTTCCTTATTGTTGTGACGGTAACGTTCATAAATATGCTCACCAAGTCTGTTTGAAGTTGTTGATATATTCCTCTTGTATGCATAACGCGTCTTGTTTGCAAGTATGTAACAAATTCTAGAGGAGTACCACAAAATATTTCAACATTTTTGTCTATGTGATTATAGTCAACATCGACATAACAAATGAATGTATCTTGTTTGTCTTTGACAATCACGTTATGTAATATAATGCATATCAACATTATATCCTTCATTGTATTCATGTTCCAGGCACGCGATGAACCACATATAATTGAAATCATGATTTGAGCACATCAAATACTAGTTCCACATCCTTTTTCATTGTTTTTTTGACATTTTACAAATAAATTTTTTTGGGACCTTGTGACATTGGTATGATCTTCACAAATGTGACCCAATTAGGATAAATATCATCTGTAAGATAGTATCTCATATTATATGGAGTTCCATTAATTGTAAATTCTACTGCAAGAGTTCAACCTTACAAAAGGTCATCAAACATAGGCGATGGTTTAATACATTAATGTCATTGTTTGAACTTACAACTCCAAAATATGTATGCCAAATTCACAAGTCTTGTGAAGCGATGAATTCAAGTATTATTGTGGGTTTGCGATGATCACCTCTACGATGTTGGTCTGGCCATGCAACTGGACAATTTTTCCACACCTAATGCATGCAATCAATAGAACCTAACATACTTGCATCGCAAATTTGTAGTAGGCGATTGATGTCATTGTTGTTGGGCCTTCTCAAGTACTCTTGTCCAAATATCTCATTGACACCCTTCACAAATTTTTGTAAGCATTGAGTTGCAGTTCATTCATCAATTCTAACGTATTCATCCACATAATCGACAGGTGATCTCTATGCCAGTATACAAATAGTTGTAGTGTACTTTTGCAATGGCGAGAAACTCATTCTACCAACAATATTAGGTCTCATGTGGAAATACTCGTCGTGAAGAGCATTGAATGAATAATTGTCGCTGTATTCGGAACCTACGTTGGAATTGAGTATCTGTGTATACCAAATTTTCTTAGAAGTAGTCATTCATCAATCATAGATGTCTATCTTCACAATTGTGATTAATCACTCTTCTAGGCCTTCTGTGTAGATTGTAGTTGCCTCCTTATTGTTGCATCGCACGTAAATGGCGCATGATGTGTTCATCACTATCTTTATCACGTGTTTCATAAACAATTTGTTTCCAAACTCTGTCAAAGTCATTATTTGGATTCATTCTATGAATGATTGAATGAAGAAGACGCACAAGAATGAATGAGAATTGAACAACTAAATAGGAAATTATACAATGACCAGTTTTATAATGGCTACTTATGCACCGACTAGTTTTATAATGACTATTTATGCAACAACTAGTTTCATAACTGTTAGTTTTGTAACGGCTAGTTTTATAATATTTAAGTTTCACAAAGAAAAAGAAAACAAATTAAAGACAGTTACAATTTTTTTTAAAAAAAAAAGACAAATCAAACATGATTCCTAAAAATACAAATTAAAAGACGGTTACAACAAATTAAAACTGCCTAACAAATTAATACTACATACCTAATTTATGCCCAATTATTTTACAAAAGGCTTGATGGTCTTGCAGTTGCCTTTTGGACATTGTAGATGTGTCCTTCATTAGAATGTTGTAGTACTCCTTTTCCAATTCTTTCTCCCTTAAGATTGCTAGTTTGGCGTTGAGAACTTTTTTTCCCTCATTGCTTCCTCCACATGATTGATAGATGTTCCTACTCCTTTCTTCTTGTTCTTCCTTTTGGCTGCCTTTTCCCCATTGGACGGACAATTCGAGACGATGTGTCAACTTCTGAATCATCTACCGATGTTTTTTTATTAGATGAGAATGAATATGCCCTAGATGCGGAAATCTTCGTCCTTTTAGAGAAATTTTTAGTAAACTAGTCTAACCATTTCGATTGATCTTTCAGAAGTCGCCAAGCATGCTCCAAACCAAAATCGCTTCTTTCGTCTTCCTTCAACATGGCATATGCATGAAACATGACATTGTTATTCGTGCAACTACTTTTCTTCAATGATACCACTTACCTATAATGATCCTTGAACGTTTGCATGCTCAAATTAATTTTTTGTCATTGTGATTTCAGTTGATTCACGGGTCTTTCGCATAGTTCACCTCAAAATTTGTTGTAATTTTTCGTGACTCTCAACCAAAATGCTTCTTTTGCTTGACCAACTCCAACAATTGGATCGATTGAGATGTTGAGCCATGAACTAATGAGGTGCGTATCTTCTTCAATTGCAAAGGCGAGTCAAGGCTTCCTTTTTGTAGAAGACCCTCATATTTCCTCAATGACGATATCTTCTAGCCCAATTTGGGTAGAAAACTGTGGGTTATCCAACTTCATCATTCATAAACGTGGTAGGATTGTTTGGTGGGATTGACGAAATTTTTTGAGAACTTTGAGAATTTACAGTGGAAGGGGTTTAAGTGTTTGACATGAAATAATTTGGTGGTGGTGATGGTAAAAAAGGAAGGGGGAAAATGAAGACGATTTTATGAATTTTTGGTCAAAGGAGGTATGTGGTAATTTTGATAAAACTTTATATAAGCTTCTCAATCAAATTGATTTGGATCCATTTCATAAAAATAAAATTTAACTGAGATTGAGATTAGAGAATTGAGATTGACAAATGATGAATGAGAATGAAAATTGTGTGTAAAAATTATGTGTGTACTGAAGCAATTTATAGAATGTTGTTTTAGCTAACATTGTGTGTAACAACTGAACAAGTCTACAAATTTTACTCCTTAACAAAATAATTTTGTAGTCAACGTTTACTGTGCACACCTATGATTTGACAAACAACGTTCTTTCTTTAACCCTCATCGAGTCTCTTCTTGTCTTTCTTCCTCTTTCTCGTCAGATCATCGTCGTCCTATCTCACCCCCTCGTTTTTCCCACTTTTCTTCTTCTTTCCTCGGCACTCACGCACCTACCCCTCATCTTCCCCACTCTTCTTCTTCTCTCCTCGGCACCCACCCATCCCTTCATCTTCCCCACTTATTCTTCTTCCCCTCCTTCGCCCTTTTCGTCTTCTTCGCCCCTTCCCCTTCTCTGTGATGTAATTTTTTAATAAAAAATTGTTTTGTGGTTCTATCTGTTGCAAAGAAGATCTAATGTTATTTTTTTCATGGATCTTATGCTGGTTTAGTTTTTTTTTAATTGTTCTTCATCTCCTTCCTCTGTGCTACCAATTGTTTTTTCTCTCATTTTCCTCCCGTGTTTTACTGTTACCAAATGAGCAATAAAAAAATTGAAGAATGTGAGGAAGTGTGCGGATCTTCCGAGTTATTCCCCAAGAATTGGATCTCTAACATGGAGATCTTGAGGGATGTTTTATTGTTGGATATGGGAAAAATTAGATCTTCAACCTAAGATCTATCCCGAAGATTCAACATTAATAATGTTTTAACAAATTTGTCATTCAATTAGAGGCAAGTGGAGAGTGTTTTGGTTGGTTGAAAAATCAAAGAATTCATTGTGACTAAATACTATTTTAGTATTTTCGACCTGGATAATTATATCGAGATATTATAAGTAATAAAATTTTAAAAAATTTAAAAATGAAAATAACTTCATTTTAATTTATTGCTTTTTGTCACTTTCATATGCATTCTAACAACTTTTTTAATTTTTTCTTAATATTCTCCCGCAAGAGTAATCTTTTGAGACATGATAAATTACTATAATACATACCTCTCTATCTACATTTGTTTTTACAATCATACAAGTAAATCTGATAATCAAACCTTAAGACTATATAATTGAAAAATCTGAACTCCTTCATTTCAAACTAATACATGGTTGCATTCTAACAATTAATTTAATTTCGAATGTCATATTATTTTAATAATAAATTTTATTTTCCACTTTCATTCTATTTTGTTATTATTTACCTATTTTGTTGTATAATCCTGTTATTAGTTAGTATTTATTAAGTTCATCTTCCTTTACTTTCAATTTTTCCTTGACTGGCTCACTTGTCTATCGTCTAAGTTTAAAGAACCATCTTCTCCTCCTATTGTTAATAAAATTAGTTTTTGCAAAAGTTGACTTTTTCAGAATAAATTATAAAATAAGGGAACGAATCTCCAATTCTAAGTAGAAGAAGTTTTCCAATTCAAAAAAAAAAAAATCATTCAAAGAAATCAGTTAAAAATCCAACATGAATCTTGTTTGAAATGAGACCTTGTATATTCTATTCCATGGACCAATCTTATTGGGCTTAAGAAGCATATTAACAATTTAACACTGCCTACCCACTTAGGGAGTGTTTTCCACTAAAAAATATAAAGATGATAAGTAAAACTTGTGAGCAGGCACAAAGTTTGAATTCTGAAAGAAAATTAAGGTCCACAGCAGACAGAAGTTAGTAGTTATTTAGTACCACGCAATCGTCTAATACGCTAGCTGTCACGGAATACTCTCAAGACATTAACCACGTACTATTACATAAGAAAAGTATTATGAATTATCAGGTTAATATTTTGTTATCAAACATTTGATATAGCAGAATTTTCAGCTGATTACATAGGTAGTGACCTGTAGGTTCATTTCATGGTCGAGTACACATTAAATGGTTTTAACATCTCACAAAAATAAATCAATGTTGTAAATAGAACCATTACCTTTTCATGGTCAACAGATATAATCAATGACATTTTTACATTATTATTCAATTATATATAATATTATTCTAATTTCTAACTAATGCATGCATATTAAACTCCATTACTAATTTCATGAATGAAAAAATGTTTAAATTAACATAATTGGTAAATAATAACAGATTCAATATTCAGAATTTTTTAAAAGGGACGGATCTAGAGTGTATTAAAGGGGCTACTTTTTTTTTACATAATTACTTCTAATAAATAATAAGTTTAAAAATATTTATTATTAATTTTATGGATAAAATTAAAATTATGAACTACTAGAAGAAAAATTTAAGTAATTATCAACTCAAAATAATATTTTTCTTAAATTTAAATATGTTTTGGATGTTTAATAAATATTTGATTTTGTGTTTGTTTCTTAATAAATAAAAAATTGGGTTAGGTTCTTAATAAAATAATATTTTTTTATCTTTGGTTCTTTTGTTTAGTTTATGATAAATTAATGAATTTTATATTTATTTAAGATTAAAATAAAATTCAATAATTTATTAAGGAATAAATACAAAATTTATTAATTTATCAAGAATTAAAATAAAATATTAAAATTCAAAAATAAATTTAATATTTTATTAAAGTGTCAACGCAAAATAAAAATTTGTTAAAAAATAAATATAAAATTTAAATATTTATTAAGAATAAAAATATATTTGAGTCTTTTTTCATATATTTTCTTTATTTTTTTTTCATATTTACACAAAAGGTATTAAGGAAGGGGAGGGTTGAAAGCACGCTTGAGATCCTTTTCTAATAATTATTATAATTAGTTTCTTTGATTTTTAGTTGAAATGTTAAGATATCTTAGGAATTTTAATTTTTTAGACTGATTATAAGATTAATTTTTAATTCAATTTAGGTCATTTGCCGCAAACTGAGTATATATTATCAATTCAACTCCACCTAATGGATAGATTCAATATTCAAATTGTATGTATGAAAAACATTTGTAAAAATAAATAAATTCCTTAGATGAATTTTGGCATTTCGAATAATTAGTATTTAATTTTAAGATAAAAATATCTTAAATAAAAAAATAACAAAAAAAAACTGGCGGTTACCTGGCAATGCCACCAGATAAAGCGATTTGCGTCACGACGGAGTTGGGTTGGTTTTGCCAGCTGGCGGCGGAGACTGGAAGCAACCAGGTTCGACTTCAACCCTATCTTACTACTTTGGCAAAGTGACAAAGATGAAACATTAGTATTTTATTTTAAGACAAACAAAAACGGTTTTTCTTGGTATGTTGATTGAATCAGACGATTGGAAGAGCGTAACCGACGTCGTCAACGGTCGGGATTCGCGGAACGTCACGTGTCGGATTTGGATCCACCAATTGCTAGTGCTTTCTCCCCTGTACGCATGAGGTGGTCCTTATTTGTATCAAAGACACCGTAGTTTTAGACTCAATCTTAAGTTTTTTTTAACTTTGAGTGACAAAACAGTTAAACAAAATTAACCTATCTAATATATATAATTTTTTTTATTATATTATTAAAATCTCCATCGGGAAATCTGATGACTAACTTTTTTTTTTCAATACATTTTTTCATTCAGAAAACTTAAATATAAAATTTTACTTAAAAGATCGACCAAGAACTTGTTGCTAATATATAATTATATAACTATAATAATATAAATTTTGTGTTTCAGATCCGTTGTTGATTTACTATAAATAAGTGAGAGATGCCTGATATTGCCATTTGCCAATTTTTCAGTGACAAGTTGTTAAATCTGATTTTCATTCCTGTTGCAGAGAAGGGATCAGATCCAGAGAGAAAAAAACTACCAAACACAAGTCTTTTGTGATCCCCTATTCATTCTCAAGTGTAGAGGAAGAGCATGCTATGCAACTGCTTCTTGTAAGCACTGTTTCACCCCAGAAAAGAAGGACACGTTTTTGTTGAATACTGAGTATCTCAGTTTGCTTCGGGTATGTATGCATGTAATGTCATGTGTGCGCTTTTACCATTTGTAATATCTGCTATCTTAGTTGTGATGTTGTTTAGAGAAACCATTCTAGATCTGGGTACATGTCTGAATGCGTTTTGAGTGTGTCATACATCATCATTTGTTTTATTTTTGTTTCTTGTTGCACACATGTTCTTTTGTTGATCTAGATTTGGCTACCGGATATTAGAATGTTATCTTAGTTGTGATGTTGCTTTTTGTATCTTCCTCTGCTGTTGAATTGAAATTAGGATGTGAATGCATAATCTTAACACTTTTCAAAATGGTGTTTTTATGATTTGTTGATGAGTAGCTTGCAGACGTGGCCTTGTATTTTATAAAACTTGTGTAATTTAATATCACTAGTTCCACTGATAAAAATGTTAATACATAGATCAAGATTTAAATTTGTAGTTTTTGTTTTTTTCCTTTGCATAGTTCTTTGTTATCAGTTGTGTTGGTTGAGTTGCTATTTGTGAATTTGAGTCCTAATAGAGTTTAATCTTCATATGAGCAGGTTATATTGGAAAGAAGTAAAATTTTGGATAGTGAGGAATTTCCAGAATGTTCAGGTTATCTCCCAGAAGGAGTCAAAGATCCAAAGGCTTCAAGGTGAAGCATGCTCTACAGTTATGTGTTCTGCTTGGAGTTTGTATCTGGCTGGTTTACCAACTCAAACACTCTAACGAGAAGAAATCGTCCAATGTAGAAAGCATAAAAACTACCAGTGAGGTTGTCAAGTTCGGGAGGAAGGACCTCCATCCTCGCGTGGAGGAAACTTCGGTGGTAGATGCAAGGCACAAGGAAGAGGACGAGGAGGAAGAACAACAAGAAAATAAGCAAGAAGAGCAACACAAACTGGATGATGTTAGCGGTGTGCAAGATGAGGTACTAAAGCATGAGCAAAATGACAATGAAGAGAATTCTGAGCATAAACAGGATTCGGTAGACCAAGAAACTGAAGAAAATTCTGAAAATGCAATGACGCAAGTAGAAGGCGAACAGCATAATGAGAAATTGGGTGAAGAGAATGACAATATAGACAACAAAGAGAGTGAGAGTACATTGAAGGAGAATGATGAGAACAAAAGTGAAGGGGAGGACAAAGAAACTGGAGAGAATACAGAAGAAAAGACTGAGCAGGAGAATGACAATATGGATAACAAGGAGAGTGACAATACAGTGAAGGAGAATGAAGAGAACAAAAATGAAGTGGAGGACAAAGAAACTAAAGAAGAGAATAGTCAGCAAGAGAATGAAGAGACAGAGAATAAAGATAAGGAGAATGGAACTGAAGGGAAGAACAATAGGGAGGAAAATCATGAGCAAGATAGTAAAGAAATGACAGATGAGAGCAATCAAAGAGAAGCTGAGAAAGAAGAACATGGCAAGATTCAGGAAGAGACCTCATCTCAGAATCAGGTTCAGGGTGGGGGGGAAATTGAGGAAGAGCATAGAGAGGAAAATTATGCAGGAGATAATGCCTCTAGTGCTGTAGACAATAAATCACAAGACACCTCGGATGAAAGTTCCAAGACAGAAGAAGAATCTGACAAAAAGGAAAAGAATGAGTTTGAGTTTGAGTCTCAGAAAAATGGTACTGAAACTACAGAAGTGGCTGATTCTACTGTCACAACAAACAGCCAAGGAAATGAAAATGATGCTGAAAATCAGACACAGTCAGAGACTGATTCACAGAAAAGTGTTACGTCGGAGTCAGAATGGCAGCAGCAAGAGCAGAATAACCCCACAAAGGTAGAGGACTCCGGTGTAGAAACTCATACAACTGAAGCATTGGAAAATGAAGATAACTCCAAGGTAGAGGACTCCAATGCGCAGAGTACAACACAAAAAACTGAAGATACTTCTTCTAACTCAGATTCCTCGGAGGAGAAGGCTGAGACACATGACAGCAATGCAACAAATGGTGAAGACAAGGACACCTCGAGTAATTCTGCTCAGGACGAAAACACCAGCAACAATTCTGTCCAAGAGGGAAATGTTGCTTCATCCAACAATGACAATAAAGATGCTAGCCAAGATGTTCAACTCACTTCCTCTGATACTTCCTCAGAACAAAAGAAAGGTGAATCCGTGAATGCAGAAAGTAACACTGACTCTGCGCAGAATAACAATGTAAACTCTGATCAAAGCAACAAAAACAGTGATGGAAGTGTTAATGACAACAAAGATGCTAGCCAGTCCGATACTTCATCCGAGCAAAACAAAGAGGGATCCTCAAACTCAGATAACAATGCTAGCCAGTCAGATACTTCATCTGAGCAAAATAAAGAGGGATCCTCAAACTCAGATGACAGCAGTGATGCTAACCAGAATGGCTCTAACAGCAATGAAAATGCAAATGACAATGGGAATGCTAGTCATGAAGCACAAAACAATGCTGATGCGGGACAGGGCGACAATGAGGCCACTGTTGAGAGTAAGGCAAGTGAAAATGAAGGTGGTGCTCAAAACGAAACAGTGGAGTCACAAAAAGAGGAGGAATCTGCACACTCCAGCGGAGATAGCAATTCTAACTCGAATGATCAAGGAAGTTCTGATCATTCAGTCACTCAGGAGGATAAAGAATCTCGCGTGGATTTGGGAACTCTGCCACAATCCAATGCAGATAACAATAACATTGAGGTTACTGCTGCAGAATGATAATTCAGACAGAGTAATTGTATCAAGCTTCTTTTGATCCTACTTCTTTTTTTTCTATTTTTGTTGTGCCATGTATTGTTTCTTTAGTTGGCTATTATGCTATCAAGTTTTTTGGTTTACACAGGGTCAGATTAAGAATTTAGAAAGACCTAGAGTTTTATTTGTATAAATCATTTGCTATTATTCATATGTAACCTGAACCCTTTTATGTAAGGAATAATTGGGACGTCTAAAATATCATCAAAGCAAAGTTCCTTCTCTTTTAGTATTGACCTTTTTCTTATTATAGACTTTGCAAAGGGTAGTGCATCAAAATTTAAATCACGAATCGCTTGTTTGAGTCATGAATCATTAATCATGTCAAATTATAGGATTTAGAGACAGTAAAAATGGTTTGGAATATACCATAAAAATGTATAGTGTTTAATGTAATAATTTTGAACTCGGAAATGATCCAAGAGTCGTACAAAATAAAATCATAACTCATTGTGAAGTGTATGAAGCATTTATTTATAAAATAGAGAAAAAAAAAAAAAAGCAATGCATTGTTTTATATTGTCATTCATTTATTAAACATATGATAACTTTGTTAACTTTTATAATATCAATTTGAAAGCCATATCAATCATTATTTATGATTGAATGATAATATAAAATTATATTTTTTACCGTGAATACATGACCTTTTTTCTTCATTTGAGTCGTGAATGGTAAGACTCCAATATTACTTATGCTTTTTCAAGCGATCAATGAATGAGCTTATTATGATTTTCACATTCCCAAAATATGGAAAGGAAACCGGAAAAATCTTCCCCACGAGACATTACTGCTTATAACAATAGCTGGTGTAAAGAGAACGAGTTTTCACCTTACATTGGCTTTCATATCATGAGGGAACATCAAGTCACTTTTCATAAGTTAACACTTATCCATTTCTTTCATCTTTTTTGAAATTTGGACTTCTTTTATCTTTGTTTTCTCTTTTGTCTTTTCTTGCTTCCGTGACTTGGTTAAGCCTCGTTGATATTTTTGACAATTGACACTAAGACAAATGTGATGATATATTGATATTTGAGTAAAAAATCAGAAAGAGTTCAATTGCAGACAAGCTAGGCAGTTCGTCTTTCTCCAACTAGATGGAACCTCTACAACTAACAGAATAGAAGGATCATAGAGCTATCATAACGGCTGCATGCTAAAATGTCAAATTTTAATTTTGTAGTAGTTTTAATTTTTTTTTTTAAATGATTGGTATAGTTTATTTTTTATCAACAAATGTTAAATTATTATTATATTAGCTTTTGTTAATAAGAGAAATCTGAACCCATGACTTCCCCTTCCTTTTCTTCTTCCTTTACAGCAGGTCAACCTTATACCTCCAAATGTTTGATATATTAATTATAGTATTGCCTGTTATTTGTAAGATACTGAAAAGATAACTTTTTTGGGGGGGCAAAATGATAACATCAATAGCACATGGCACAATAGTTATCAGTTAGGATGTTAATTTAATCTATTAACTTGTCTTAATCTCTATTCTTTTGATGAGTTGGTGGAATGATCTTCTTTTTTCTTTTTTTTCCAATGATCTTTTATTTTATACGCTAAAGTTTTCCATTTGGAGCAGGAGAATGGATTAAGCATACCATGTATTGGGTAGCTGTGAAGGTGAAGACCGTTGCTTCAATATTTCAGCTATGACAAAGTTGCATTGACACCAACAGTCACAGTGAGATTTTGATATTTTCATCTTCATATATATAGCTCACAGCAATTTCTACATTCAACTAACTCTGTATAAACTGCTAACTCATTTGTGCTAAGTTATAAATTTAGTGTTGCGCGCAGATAACACATTCAGCTCCTTGTATTTTATGAAGCATACACACTACACAGGTTGAACGTAGATTGTCATGCTATCCTTTGATACAAAAGCCCATCGTCTCATCAATGAAAATTACGAAATTGTTCTGTTTTGGAACGTAGATTTGGGTTTCTTATGTGTCCATGTCCATAAAAACTTTATCATTTACTCAATTTATGGAAAATGATAATATTTCTTTGGCCAATAGTTCGGTCTATATGAAAAGAAGGGCCGTGTAATGTTAAGTGACAGTTACGATAAGCCAAATTTGCTAGATAGCAAATTAAAATAAAAACTTAAATAAAACTTTTAAAAACTAAATAATAAATTAGTACATAGTTCACTAAATTAAACTAAAATTATAGTAGACTTCAGTAAATAAATACATCACTTGCTCACTTCAAACACAAATTATCTTTAAGGAAGCTTTCTATTTAGTCAAATTTAATAATGACGGAAGATTATAGTGCCATTAAACTTACTCATGTCAAGATGTTCAAATGTCTGGTAAAACAATTAATTATTTTAATAATTTGAATCTTCTTCCTTCATTTACTAAAATGAATTCCTTAACTTTAAAATCGAAACAATAGCTAAGATCGTCTTGTGGACGGGTGATGCTAAATACCTACCTATTCCCGAAAACACCACAATCGAAACAACGAAAACTAACGAGATGAGAAAATGATAAAAATCTGTGGTCTTAAGATCATTTTGTTTAAAAATCTTATTGAACAAGAATCGGCATAAGAAGAAGCATCATATTGTTTGACAATTTTATTTTGTTCCTCTACCATACGAACGAACATGACAAAAAAAATGACAAACTAACGTTGTCAAGTGCAAGTTCTAGATCACATTTCAAAAACCACAATAATCATCACTATTTCTTGAACATTGACAAATCCAAAGCCCACCGGTGTCACAAATACCTTCATTAAACCACTAATGCTCGTCATGGTGCTTCGTTTCAAATAGTCCATCGGGACCTGCTAATCATGAAAGAACCGTGTCATACAACCTGGAATTCCAGTCCAACAAAATAATTTGGAGACAAAGACACAGTAGCATTAGATTACTAGCAGCAGCCCAGCCAATGCAAAATACACGGAAGAAATCGGCTACTGGTGTACAAGCTAACAATGACATGTAAAATCTTGTCGATAAGGCCCTCTGATTGAATAAGTTTCTCCATGAACACTTTTGGAGGAAAATAAAAAGAAAAAGAATACAAACTTTTTCCACAAGCTAAAATTAGTTTATGAACAAGTTAAAATCAGCTTTTTGGAAAAAGCAAAATCTTCTCCAAAAAGTTGGTTTTAACTTCTGCATAAGCTAATTTTAGCTTATCGGAGAAGCTTATTTCAATTTTCTTTCTTATGTTTTTCTCCTACAAGTGTTTATGTAAAAGCTTATCCAAACAAGCATAAACAACAACCTTGAAACAATAGTGATAATAAAATAATGAATGACTGAGAAATCTTGTTGGTTGAGAGAAACTTCAATTCCCTTACAACAATTTTCAAAAATAAACAATAGTTGTTTCACAAGTTGGGAAGTTGGAGGAGCTGAAGTGGCAACCAATTATATGCAAACTGTTCTTTATATAAGAATCAGGTGCTTATCAACAAAAAAAGTATAAAAAGGTTAAAACAAACAGTGTGGAAGAGTGAAAATGGTGAAAAAACACAAAAAATAACAGCGTGGAAGAGAGAAAATGGTGAAAAAACACAAAAAGATAGTGTGCAGGATGTGGGATAATTAGTGAGATCTATTTTGCAAACTTCTTAGCATCGTCACATCACTGGAGAGGAGGAGAATTGCTTAAATTGAAAGAAATAAAAGTGAGGTGTCAATGTAGGACTCAAAATTACAAACACTCTTAAACAACTCTCAAAGCACTATTGGAGATGCTCCAAAGCAATAAATGAGTCTTCTCATATACTCATTGCTTCAAGACTCTGGGCCTTTTGCTTTTGCCGATACATGCCATGCTTATAAAAAATGAATGCTAAGTTCTCATAAACCCTTAAGATTGGAAGCACGATGGGCTCGGCAAATGGGTGCAAACAAACATATGTAAAAACTCAACAATAAAGAATTCTTTTACACTGGGTCTCCAGCTAAAAATATTGCACAACTATAATGCCCTACTAGTAATTTTGAAAATTGAAGCCTATACCATTAACTAAAAACAGAAAGAACCCACAGCCTGGCCACACCCTACCCATCTATTAGAAACCAAGTCCAGTATACTAATCAACAACAAACAGCAACCCTTCACTCAGTAAATGTCAAAACTTAAAAATAACCATACAAACAGCAGCAACATTATAAACTAAAAAGATCTTCCACCACTAAAGGAGGTAAGGAACTGGAAAAAAAAATCCAACCAATCCAAATAATTAGTGGAATGATTTTTGGGGAATTACATCTGGGGAGCACTGTATATTATAGATATCAAAGCATAAAATTAAAGACACGTACCCCAAGGGAATTCCTTATTGCGGATATGCAAATATGGGTATGCCTGCACAGAAAAGTAAAAATAAATAAAAATTAAACTTTATTTTTTACTAATACAAACCAAGAATAATCGAACATGCAATGGAGAAAAGAGAAAACGAATCGATAGTAACCATAACAAATAACTGCAGATGTGTAGAAACGAAAACTCACAGGAGGTTCTTTGAAGTGCGGATGTCCCTTTGATAGATTATAAACGGCTAAAACGGTGCAACTAACAATGCCTAAATATGTAATCTTCTCCCATTTGGCCGTCTCATCTGGAGAGAAAAAAAATGATAAGATTAATAATTAAAAGAAACACACAAAACATTCCAATAGAAATCATGCAAAGTACAATGTAGGTGGCTAGAGAAAATCTACCAATCTCAACCTGAAAAATAAGCTACATGAAATTATTAAAACCAAGGTCCATCCATATTTGAAAGAGAATATATCAGAACTAAAATCTTAATCTATTAAGGAGATGAAGCGAGACGCAAAATCATACTATTACTTAGCTCGTTTAATCTGAATAAAGTGTCGATTATATAGCAATGCAAATACAAATCCGTTTAGGTTAAATCCACCAATTTAAACACAACGTCAGTATCGGATTTTAAACTAGAATTTGAAATCCAAATAGTGGAAAGAAAAAATAATATTTATCTATCATTTTTTCTAATAAAAGCGCTTGAACATTCAAACAAACATATAAGCCAAATCAATTCGCAAATCCATTTAAGCAGTGAGGAATTACAAATTAAAAATCCATTTCAACAAAAAAAAAAAAAAAAAACGAACTCATAACAATTCAAGTTAAAAGTAAAAAACAACTATGCGCAAATTGTTTTAATCTTATATCAAAGGGAACTGATCTCACAAATCCACAAACCCTTTCGGAACCAAAATTGACCTAATGCGCGACACGCTTCCGCGCGAAAACCATACAGATTCGTGAAACAAACCTAACCTAATGCGGGAGATCTAATTATCAAAACCCTAAAATGAATAGGGTTAGATGGGAGAGAGAGAATAGGTCACTAACATGCATCATCGTGATGACCAGAGGAAGCAAAGTTTCGCTTGGGAACCTGAGAGCTACGAGCTCTTCCTCGAAGGGCGCTACGAAGAAAACCCGATCGCACCAGCGATGTCGCCATTGCTCGCAGCTTGACTCTTTTTGTTCTGTATTTGATTTGAAGGGGTAAGAAACAATAGGAGCTACCTATATGTGAAAAACTGCTTATATATTCGCACCAACTCACGTGCAGGAATAACATAATTTTCTTTTTTTTTTTTTAATATATTTTTTTAAGAGTAAATTACATTCACATTCCTATCTTCTCTGTTTTACTTAAATTTCACCTTATATTTCTCTCTTTTTGCACATTATTTTTACCTCATCCGTCGTTAACTAAAGTCAATTAAAATATGTGAACAAATAAAATTGTCCTTACATTTTAATTGTAAAACCCAAATTATCTCAGTTTCAGAATTTAGGATTAATTTCCTCTTCATCATACGTGAGTAATATTCATCTTTCTCTTATTGGCTAGCTCTTCTTCAGTGTCTAGGGAATGCGAATTTCTCTTCTCCCATGACGTTCACGTTTCGTTCCTCTTCACTATTCACGAGTTCTCCATTGTTCCTCTTCTCGTTCGAAAGTTTTCCACTGTTCATCTTTAGTTCACGAGTTCTCCACTGTTCATCTTCCAGTTCGCGACGTTCACGAGCGCTTCTGTTTGTCTTCCTTTTCGACTTTCACGAGCGCTCTGATTATAATTATCTATTTCTGAATAGGGTTTCAATGAAGGACTAGTTTTGAACCACTTATGATTTTTAAAATCATTTGTTTATTATTGTTGATTAAAATAATATTAATGTTTGGGATCACAGGAAACATAATGGATGAAATGAAAATTATTTGTTTATTATTGTTGATTAGAATAATGTTGATGTTTGGGACCACAGAAACACAATAGATGAACTGGAATACATGTCCTAAACTAAACTAGTCAACGTGGATATTTTGATCCACTTTACGGACCAGCGGGGCCAACCACCAAATGAGATATGTAATGTTGATCCTAATAAGTTTGGAATGTTCAACGCACTGTGTGAATAACATTGCTAATGATTTATACTTGCTACCATGTCACCCTTTATTTTGTGGTTTTGTTATATTGCTAGTAGTAAAATTCTTTCCCTTAAGTTGATCATGATGTGCTGTAAATATTGGCTGAGAATCAAAATTCAATTCATATGTATGTTAGTAGAACAAAGGATGAGAGGAATTGTGTTAACACTGCATACTAATAAGGTGAATTCACGTCCAACAAAAAGTTGGGTTTATGTCTAATTATAAAAAAAACAAAAGAAGCAAGAGTCTTAAATAAGATAAGGGTATTTTACAAATAAATTTTTATTAAAAGTCATGTGACTAAAGTGCCTAATTTTTGTTAAATTATTAAACGATGTTTAGGACGGAAGAGTCTGAATGTAATGTGAGTTAAACAATTAAGAGGTTTTTTTAAGATGCAAAAAGGGAGAAATTTCAGATAAAAAAATTTGAGCAAAACACAAGGGATGCAAATGTAATTTATTCTTTTTTTAATCATAATATTAATATAAAATATTTATCCACTGAAATAATGATTAATCTTTATAAAAAAATTATAAATACAAACAATATATCAATATTTCTTTCCTAACATAATTTATTCTACCATCAAGATTACTTTTCAAATTATAAATTACTTGATAAAATCATATTAGTTATTACCTTTAATGTGTCAGGAATTCAGTCCTTAATTGATTTTAGTCCTTTGTTTTCTTTTTATTTTGATTATCATATATCAGATTGCTCTATTTTTTTATCAATTAAGGATACTTTTTAGTGAGTGACTAAAAACATTATTTTTAACTCAGGGATATTTAAGTAAATTTTACTCTTCACACCAAAAAAAATATATGCAGAGTTAAATAATGAAATTCTTGTAAGCATGTATAAGTTTAAAATAATTTTATTATCACTTAGTTATGACCTGATATTCATCTGATTGTCATATTAATAATATTTTGTAAAAAATTCATAATTAAATGCACGTTTAAGCTTAATCACTGAGTGGGGAGATGAACAATTTTCAAAAGATATGAAAATTACCAACAAACACACAAAAAAAAACTTTCAATGAAGGTATGTGATATCTTTGGTGTTAGAAACATTCAAATTTCAAACACAAATTAAGTATTGTTTAGTGATAAAAGGGTTAGAGTTGTCCAAGTTAATTGTAACTAATGAGTTTTTGGTGTAGATTATAACTATTTTTTTCACGAAAAAAAAATCATGTTTAAGTTTTATAGAAAGACTATTGGCGCCAAACCCTCCCAAGATAACATAATTGCATAAAAGACTTAAACTCAAAATTACGTATTAAGTCTTAACAACTGTGTTAGTTGATTATTACGCACTGTGTAATAATTGTAACTCATGAATTTCTTCAAGAGAGTTGAGTTCAGTTAGAGGGAAAAAAAAGTTATCTTAAAATAGGTCTTAATATACATACATACAACATTTGCAAAAGGTTCGTAATCATTTCAAATAGTTTGAGTAATAATCTCAAAAAAACTGAATTATATATGCTTTGTTGGAATAAAAAGAAAATGAAAGAAGGAATAGAAAAAGGGTATAAAATACTAATAAACCGAAAAAAACCGAGACAATTGGAGTAATAATCTCAAACTTTTCGTGATTAAAGGTTTTTCTGCAATGTTGTTTCAGAATTATTCCAGCGCATCAAAGCAATAGCACGAATATTACAGATATATGAAAAAATGGTTCCCAAATCCATTTAAAACTAAAGTTATACCAAGCAATTTCGAATAAATGTTCACAACTTCACATAAAGCTCCAAAAGTACCGGAACAAGGCAAGTTCCACGAAAAGAACTACCATACACAGCACGAGAAGAAAAAACAACACAGACAAAGTAACATAACAGTGCAAACTTCTAATCAATAATCTTCTCCTTCATCACCATCTTCTTCAGTTGCCTCTGCACCGACTTCCTCATAATCTTTCTCCAGGGCAGCAAGATCTTCACGAGCCTCAGAGAACTCTCCCTCTTCCATACCCTCACCAACATACCAATGAACAAAAGCCCTTTTAGCATACATGAGGTCAAATTTGTGGTCGATGCGAGAGAAGACCTCAACAACACTGGTGGAATTGGAGATCATGCACACAGCCCTCTGAACCTTGGCAAGATCACCGCCTGGAACAACAGTTGGAGGCTGGTAATTGATTCCACACTTGAACCCAGTGGGGCACCAGTCAACAAATTGGATAGTGCGCTTGGTCTTGATAATTCCCACAGCTGCATTAACATCTTTAGGCACAACATCACCTCTGTACATGAGACAGCAAGCCATGTATTTGCCATGGCGGGGATCACACTTGGCCATCATAGATGATGGCTCGAATGCGCTGTTGGTGATTTCACCAACTGATAGCTGCTCATGATGTGCCTTCTCAGCTGAAATCACGGGAGCATAAGATGAAAGCATGAAGTGAATCCTGGGGTATGGCACAAGGTTGGTCTGGAATTCATTAACATCAACGTTCAAGGCACCATCAAACCTCAGGGAAGCAGTGAGTGAGGAAATCACCTGAAAATAACCAACAGAAAGTTAATTAAAGGGCGTATATAGCTTAACACAAGCACTAGTTATTTCTAATTCAGACAATAACAATACCTGAGAAACTAAACGATTAAGGTTGGTGTAGGTTGGCCTCTCAATGTCAAGTGAACGTCTGCAGATGTCATAAATGGCTTCGTTGTCGAGCAGGACAGCCACATCAGTGTGCTCAAGAAGGGAATGAGTGGAGAGGACACTGTTGTAAGGCTCAACAACAGAGGTTGAAACTTGGGGTGAAGGATAGACAGTGAAACCAAGCTTGGACTTCTTGCCATAGTCCACTGAAAGACGCTCCAGCAGAAGGGAACCAAGACCAGAGCCAGTGCCCCCACCCACAGCATTGAAAACCAGAAAACCTTGGAGACCGGTGCAGTTGTCAGCAAGCTTTCTGATGCGATCCAAGCAAAGCTCAACAATCTCCTTTCCAACTGAACCAAAAACACCCTTGTTAGAATTTGATATCCAATTCAGCACAGTAAAATTGCAAAAGCAGTTATACTTGAAGCAATGAAATGAAAGGAGCATTACTGGTATAGTGGCCACGGGCAAAGTTGTTTGCAGCATCCTCCTTTCCGCTAATGAGCTGCTCAGGATGGAATAGTTGGCGGTATGTCCCAGTCCTAACTTCATCAATCACTGTAGGCTCGAGATCTACAAAAATCGCACGAGGCACGTGCTTTCCAGCCCCAGTTTCACTGAAGAAGGTGTTGAAAGCATCATCACCTCCACCAACGGTCTTATCACTTGGCATCTGCCCATCAGGCTGAAACAACACGTACAACATAGCTCACATTAGAATTTATCCATTATCAAAATGTATTGAAAAAGTTTTACTAGTTTTCCTCAACCAGAATACATTCAGATTTCCAAACCAAGATATTATCAAAAGATAATGGATAATAATAATAATAATAATAATAATAATAATAATAATAATATTAATATTAATTTGAATGACGAAACTAGGTGTTTTCCTCCAGAAAGTACTACCAGAGTCTAATCCTGGATGCATCCATATCCATAGACCATAACAATTAACACAGATCCGCAATGAACAAATCTGAGATTCCCAAGGTATGTTTGGTGTATTTTTCAATTAAAACTCGAGTTTCATCTCAATATCAGCATAATAAACATAAATTATTAAGACGAAACTCAAATTCCAGTTGGAAAACAGCATCAAAAACACTTAGAGAAATGCATCTAGGTTTTTAGTCCATTTGAAATACAACGATAAACATGAACAAAATTGTAAACTAAATAAATTCAACAAAGAAGGCGTCATCATCAAATCTATATTCCAAATCACTCGAACAACACAGAACCAGATCCAAAAGTTCGCGAAATATATAGCGTACACGTAAATCTGAGAATCAATCGGAACAAAAACGCAAGAAAAGTTCACGGAAAACACAAAGCACACACAGATCGGTAAATCTCCGAAGCAATACAGAACGAAACACAAACAATACACACATACGACAAAAAAAAATCGCGAAGAAACGTTTCAGATGCAGAAAGTGAACTAACAGCGTAAACAGATCCAGATTTAACATCTCAACAACGCGAACAAATGAAATCGGGAAAAATGCAGGTAAATTTTTTTTTAGAGATTTAGGGTTGAGAAAATAGACCTGAATGCCGTGTTCGAGGCAGTAAAGCTCCCAGCAGGCGTTTCCGACCTGAATACCGGCCTGACCGATGTGGATTGAAATGCACTCTCTCATATTCAGAGATCGAAGATCGAAGCGAAATAGAAGAGAAGAAATGAGGTTTTTCAGAGAAGAGCGTTTATTAAGACGCTTCTCTCTGTGTTGTCTTTTTTTGTAGTGTTGCAAAGAGTGCTGTGCTGTGGCCGGGTTCGCTTTTTTATTTCGTGTATTTATGGAAGCGGGATGGTGGTTTAATTGCGGTTAATTATTGGTTTTTAGTTTTTTTTTTTTTTTTCCAGCGGTGGGGCCCCTTATTTACCGTTCAAATTTTGAACTTGTTTTGTTTGTGCACCTTTCCCGGGGTCCACGAAGCACCCCTCCACTCATGTCCGCCAGCGGGCGGTTAACGTCTAATTTTTTTTTTTTTATTCTTTTGCTTCGACATTTCTTTTTTTTAATTGGATTTCAAATAAACTAGTTAAACAAATAAAAAATGAGTGTTAGATTTCATGGGAAGATTAATGAGAAATGATTTTGAGTATAACCAAACTTTAATATGTTTAATTAGTTAAGTTACTGGTGTGATGCATGGCATAATTTTTTTAATATTTATTTTATAATAATAATTAAATATATAACATAATACATCATGAAATTTAAACATAAATAAAGGCATAATATTATATTCAACAAGAGAGTAAAATCAACACAGTATATATATATATACAGTTGTTACGGACAACAAACCAAATATTATATTTTCAATCACTATTATTATTTAATCCATAAAAAAATACTCTCAAAATTCATAAGATGTCAAATACATATTTTTTTCACTTTACACTCACACTATAGTGAAACTAATATCTTTGTATGCACTAGTGTAATGTTTAAGAATTGTAAATTCATTGCATCCAAACTCTCCAATTAGGGATGTTTACATATAGAATTTGTTTGATTTTAAGGAAAAAATAATTTGATCTAATCATTTTGGTTTTATCCTTTCTTTATCCGAAATGTTTGCATTTAAAGTCAAATTCAATTTTTTTCGATTCGATTCAATTTTCGATTTTTTAAAACACTCTAAATCAATGATCACACTTTTAAATATATCACTATTCTAACTAAATTATACGGAATGTAGATTTTAAAACAATGACAAGTTTACAACACTAATTCATAGTTCAATGATAATGCTAACAGGAAGGTTCAAATTGTCTTGAAATCCCAAACAAGTACAAAATAAGTAGCATGATATTGAATACATAACAAGTGGAATTCTTAATAAAATACGAAGTAGCATTCTTAATAAAAACAAGTAGCATTCTTGGTATCTTCCATCTTCTAAAGTATGAAGTCTTCAGCTACTTCATTCTTCCATACATACAAAAAGAAAGGTCCAACAAGCATTCATGTCTTGCCATACAAAATTTAATAGCTCAAATTAACAACATGCAAAACAACAAAGAAAGGCATTACCAACAAACACTATTTATACAAAACTTGTCTAATAGCAAGCAAATAAATTAATGAAGGCAATGCAAATTTAAGTTCAGAACTAGCAAAATATACAAACAGAACCAGCAGATAAAATATCCAAAATGAATACAGTAATTATTCAAAATATTACCAACATGCAAAAAAAATGAAGGCAAGGTAAGAATGTACCAGCTGGCAAAACCAAAATCAATCAGACTTACCACTAGAATCATCTTCAATGGGTTGCGCATTTGAATTTAGTTTTGAAATATTTGAATTAAGAACATGTCAATATAGGGTAAAAACATAATTAATATGAATAACTAAATTGCTTAGTAGAGGATAAAAACATAATTAAAAGTAAAGTACCTAGCTCCATCTTTTCAAGTTCTCCCACAAGGTCTTCAACATCAGTTGTTAATGGAGTGAAGCAGAACCAATTTTGTGCACAAATTAAAGCCTTAACAGTCTTTGGAGTCAAGCAACTCTTGTAAGTATTAAGAATTCTACCCCTAGTGCTAAATGCATATTATAATAACTGAGGCTAAATAAATAAAAGAAAAAGAAAGAGAAGTTTAAATTTTCAATATTCGGTCGCAAAAAGCATTAGTAACGGAATTAGCGACAGCTGGAGACTGGCGCTAATAGCGTGAGACTGGCACTGATAGTGTGAGATTGGCGCTGATAGCGTGAGATTGCAGCAGAAGGCCATTTCTCGTTGGAATCTGGCGCCAGAGTGACGCCATCAGCCCCAGATGCACAGGAAGTTGGCGCCAGTAGCGCCAAAGTGGCACTGGTAGTGCCATAAGTGCTCCAGGAAGCCAATTTTCTCTGGAATGTGGCACCGGTAGCGCCAGAGTGACGCCATCAACGCGGGACCTCTGACAGGACCACTATATGAGGTCATTTCACGTGATTTTTGGGCCAAAACTCTTCTCTTCTTTCTCTAACCCTTTTCCGCCATTAGAGCCTAGGGAAGCTCCATATCTTCACCAAACTTCATTAAAACATTTCCCTTTTAACATAAAACTTGTAGGCAATCACCCTATAAGCTAGAATCCTTCATCTCTTTTTCTTAAAAACCTTCAAGCGGAAAGATCCCTTTCTCTAGGGAACTTCACAAACCTTGAGTTTGGCGAGGAAAGGAGGTGATTCACGGACACCCAAGCTTGGAAAGGTCGTCCACTAGCCTTCCTTGTCATTTTAGAGGTAAGAAACTCAAGTTTTACCGTTTGATTTGTGATTTTGTTCTTGAGGTGAATAGTGACCCTTTTGAGTTAGAGTTGGAATTAGGCTTGGGTCCTTTAGAAAAGTATGCTTAGAAAGGTGTTGTGATGAAGGATTAGCTTTGAAATATTGATTTCATGGACTTTGGTTTTTGCTCTAAGAAATGCATGTATAGGAAGAATGTTGGTTAATTGATTATTGTAGAACATGCATGAGCCTTGATACTTGCTTTTTATGTGCTTGAGAGGCTATATGAACAATGATTTTGTGTAGAAGTAACCGTTTAAGCCCCGTTGCTTAGCCTTGAGTATTGGCCTGTATAGAGCTTTGAGCTCTTTGTTTTGGCTTATACTGAGTCTTGGGGAGACTCTAGTGCCTTGGTTAGGCCGAGATAGACCGCTGAGGGTCTGTGGATTGTCTAGTGAATTGGTTAGTTCTGATAACCTTAAGATAGATAATTGAGAGGTTTTATAGAAAGGAAGGATGTTCATTTCTTTGTAACGATTGAGGACCGTTGTTATGTGCTTATGCCTGGTATGGTTGTGTTGATGATTGATTATGCTTGTATGCCTTGTATAGGGCATGACACCGAGGGTGTCAGTGGCGTAGACCACCATTCTGGGGTTGAACTGCAGAGCACGGCTTTGTCAGGTAAGTTCTTCGCTCTTGGGGAATGTTTCCCACTGCTTGTGTTCCACCATACTCCGAGGGAGTGATGGTCGCATTCATGATGCATGTGCATTAAATTGGTTGTTACTTTCCTCATGATGATATGTACGCATGATTCTATGCCTTGTGTGGATGGTTATCTGTTGAATAGATCTTCTGGCCAGTTAGATAGATGTGGACCTCCCTATGAGTATAGCGCAACTCCTAGTTTGGTTTGCTCACGTAAAGGATGATGATGATCCCTTAAGACCAAGAGATAGGTGGTCCCGTCGCGGTTGAAGCCTATTCTCGGAGGTGTCATATACGTGCATCCATGTGTAAAGGGGTAGCTCTCGATGGGATGACACAGGTGTGAATTCCGATCTCACACTGGGGACTGAGAGTCCCAGATGCTGATGATTATGCATCTTGTGGCGGGCGTAGTACCGCAGACATACATTAGAGCTAGATGATGGCTATGTATTGTTGTGAGGGCCGGGAGGCCTAGTGATTGTAATGCCTTTGATGATGTGTGTCATGGAAGTGAGCTAGGGGAAGGAGAAGCCTCTAGGAGCCCTGAGCTTACTGAGATGTGTATCTCACCCCGTGTGGGGATTACATTTTGCAGGTGATTCATCTGGCAGAGATGATAGGTCTCAGGGCGGAAGGCCCCAGTAGAGACAGTTCTTGTGTAGCTGCGTGGCAGCATTTTGAGAGCTTCGTGGCTCCTTTGTTTTGGCTTTGATGTATTTTGTACCCCTATGAGGGAAGATGTATGTGTACACATGTTGTGGATTTGTTATGTATATGGACACTATATGTTTTGTATGCCCTCATGTGAGGATGAGATCTTTGAGATCAAGGCACTTGGTGCTTATTCTTTTGTATAGACACAGTGAGTGTCTTGATGATGTATATACCTGTGGTTTTCTCCTAATATATCTGTAGAGATATTGTTTTTGCATCTTCCGTTATTTATGTTGTTTTGGGATCTTGAGGCTGGCTATAGTACGTTGGTTTTGTTTGTTTAACTATTGCGTACCATACATAATGAATCAAGAAATAAGGTTTTACAATCGCTTCCGCGTGTTTTAATTAAAGTTAATTACTGCGCTGATCTGATTAAGTAATTGGTAATACACCGGATGCATACGGGGTGTTACACATATTCTAATGCAACTGTTGACAATGGCATGGCCAATACATCCTTGGCTATTTGTGCAAGAGTGGGATATTTAATAGAATTTACCTTCCACCAATTCAAGATATCAAAACTCGGAGTTGCCTTCTCCCTTGTGTCCATGAGATGCAAATCCACCTCATTCTTATTCATACTCTGATAGGGGTGCAAGGTGGGGTGAAACATATCATAGGGGGTTTAGATAGCATTATTAGCTGCTAAGACAATTAGTATAACTAAGATTTAATTAGTTATAACTAATAGAGGGTGCCAAAGTATAAAAGGGGGAGAGGAAGTGAAGTTCGGGTTGGCTGGAGAGTTAGGAGGTTGTGATTGCCTTGAAAATCACTGTGTTTGTAATCAGTTGTCTTCATTCTTGAATAAAAGTTCCTTCTTCATTTTCGCATTCTGAACCAGTTCCTATTAATTAGTATCAGAGCTCCAATCTTGGGGCTTGTGAGGTGAATGGGATCGAGGAAGATGGAGGCCAGAATAGAAGCTTTGGAGCGAGCCTTGGAAGATTCGTGGGAGACCCAACACTCTAACCGGGTCACGATTGAAACCCGGTTGGGTTCGTTGGAAGCGTTGCTGCAGAAGGTAGCGGCGTCGTTGGAGAGGATCGATATGGAGGAACCGATTGCATGAGTGAGACGAAAGGGAGGAACAGTGAAAAAGGAGAGGGAATGGCGCGACAATGGAGGGCGATGGAGCTGCCTGTTTTCGTTGGGGATGACCCAATGGGATGGGTATCTCGAATTGAAAAATATTTATGGCTTCAAGGGGTGAAGGAGGAAGAGAAATTGGATGCGATTCTTGTAGCCATGGAGGGCAAGGCTCTGTCTTGGTTCCAATGGTGGGAATCTTGGAGCATTCCCAATATTGGGAAGGGTTCAAGTTGGCTCTGGTTCAAAGGTTTCAAGGAGTTAGTGTGGCTAGTCCAATTCAGTCGTTATTGGCACTTAAGCAGGAGGACAGTGTGCAGGCTTTTATTGGGCAATTCGAAAAATATGTGGGTGCTGCAAGAGGTTTGGATGAGAGCTTCTTGAAGGAAATTTTCTTGAAGGGATTAAGGGAGAAGATAGGGACTGAAGTGAGGGTGCATGAATCCAAATCCTTGATGGATACAATGATGAAAGCAAGGCAAGTTGAGGAGAAAAACAGAGTTCTGAGCAATTTGCCTAGGAATGGAAATGGGAATTTAAGTCATACTTTCCAAAGACCCAATTTCTTGGTTCGAGAAGTAGCAGAGAATGCCAGCCTGATGGTAACAGGGGGGCTGAACCTGCAGGGGGTGAAGCAAGGTGGAGATGTTGGGAATAAAAAGAAACATTCTATAGGTTGTCTCCCATGGAGGTGAATGAAAAAATGAGAAAAAGGGAGTGTTTCACTTGTAATGAGAAATATCATCCCACTCATGCATGCAAAAATAAGCAATTAAGGTTAATGGTATTGGAGGAAGAGGAAGTAGAGTATGAGAATGTGCAACAAGAAGAGGTGGAAAAGGAGGAAAGGGAAGAGTTGCATCAATTATCTTTACATAGTATAGAAGGATTTACTACAAAAAAATCTCTCATATTGTGGGGAGAGATAAAGAAAAGGAAGGTGGTGGTTTTGATTGACTGTGGAGCCACCCACAATTTCATCTATTTGAAATTAGTGAGAGAAATGGGATTAAAAGTGCTTCCTACACAACCTTATTCGATGGAAGTGGGGGATGGACATAAGGTGAAATGCAATGGCATGTGAAGAGTCTAGAAATGAAGTTACAAGGGTTGTTGGTGGTTCAAACCTATTACTTGTTTAAACTGGGTGGAGCTAATGTAGTATTAGGGGTTGATTGGTTGGCTAGTTTGGGAGAAGTGAAAGCAAACTTTGATAAATTGACCTTGACAGTTAAGGTTCAGGATAATAAGTTTGTTTTGAAGGCTGAGCCTGAGTTAATCAAGGCTGCTATTAGTCTAAAACTGCTTCAGGGAGGTATGGAAGAGAATGACCAGAGATATTTGGTGGATATTAAAACAGTGAAACAGGAAAAAAGAAGGGAAGCAGTACCTGCAGACAAGGAGCAAGTTTTGAGGCTATTTGAAGGGGTTTTCCAAGAACCTAAGGGGCTGCCACCTCACAGAGAGAAGGATCATGTTATAAATCTGCAGCCTGGTAATAAAATCCCTAACATTAGGCCTTATCCCATGATCAGAAAGATGAGATAGAAAGGTTGGTGAGAGAGATGCTGATAGCTGGAATTATTAGGGCCAAAACTAGCCCTTTTGCTAGCCAAGTAATTTTGGTTAAGAAAAGAGATGGTAGCTGGAGATTTTGTGTAGATTATAGGCTGTTGAACAAAATTACAGTGCCAGATAGATTTTCTATACCTGTAATTGAGGAATTACTAGATGAAATTGGAGGGGAAAGGTGGTTTTCTAAGCTGGATTTAAGGGTTGGGTACCATCAAATTAGAATGAAGGATGAGGATGTTCATAAAACTACTTTTAGAACTCATGAAGGTCATTATCAGTTCTTAGTCATGCCATTTGGGTTAACAAATGCTCCATCATCTTTCCAAGCTTTAATGAATGAAGTGCTCAAACCTTTTTTGAGGCAGTTTGTGCTTGTTTTCTTTGATGACATTTTGGTTTACAACAAGGATAGGGAGGAACATCAAATGCATCTCAAGGCAGTTTTACAAGCTTTGCAACAACAGGAACTGCATGTAAACAAAAAGAAGTGTACTTTTGGGCAAGAATCATTGGAGTATTTGGGTCATGTGATTTCAGGAAGGGGGGTGGAGGCAGACCCTAATAAATTAGAAGCAATGAGCAAATGGTCCTTACCTAGAGATACCAAAGGTCTGAGAGGATTTTTAGGTTTAACAGGCTACTACAGAAGATTTATCAAGGATTATAGGAAGTGGGCTCAGCCACTTAATGCTTTGTTGAAGAAAGATGCTTTTCAATGGACTGTTGAAGATGCCAAATCATTTGAAAAACTGAAGGAGGTGATGAATGAATTGCCTGTATTGGTGGTGCCTGAATTTTCAAAACCTTTTATGCTGGAAACTGATGCTTCAGGATCAGGTTTGGGGGCTGTGTTGTTGTAGGAAGGAAGACCCTTGGCTTTTTGGAGCAAGGCTTTGTCTGAAAGAGGGCAACTGAAATCTGTATATGAGAGGGAATTAATGGCAGTAGTGTTGGGTGTGAAGAAGTGGAAGCATTATTTGATGGGAGGGAAGTTCATTATTAGAACTGATCAGCAAAGTTTGAAGTTCCTCAATGAACATAAGCTGTTAACTGAAGAACATTTCAAATGGGTTGCTAAGTTGATTGGATATAATTTTGAAATCCAGTACAGGCCAGGGAAAGAAAATATTGTTGCTGATGCATTATCAAGACAATTTCATTTTTCTACAATTTCTATGATACAAGAAGGAGAGTGAGGTGATTGTGAAGAAGAGCTGAAAGCAGACCAGAAGTTGTATGAAATTTATCAAGGACTTATAACTAAAACAACTATGAAACATGGATATGCCATTAAAGGATGGAAGCTTTATTATAAAGACAGATTGGTGTTGCCACAAAATTCTACCAGAATTCCCTTATTATTAAAGGAGTTACATGATTCTCCTATAGGGGGCATTCTGGATTTTTCAGAACCTATAGAAGGATAGCTAATGTGGTTTTCTGGCAGGGAATGAAGAAAACCATTAAGCAGTATGTGGCTGAGTGTGAAATCTGCCAGCAAAATAAGGCCAGCACCTCGTCTCCAGCTGGGTTATTGCAGCCATTACCTATTCCTAATAAGGTATGGTCGGATATCTCAATGGACTTTATTGGGGGATTGCCAAAAGCACAAGGCAAGGACACTATCTTGGTGGTGGTAGACAGGTTGACCAAGTATGCACATTTCTTAGCCTTATGTCATCTCTATACAGCCAAAGAAGTGGCTAATAGATTTATTCAAGAGATAGTGAAACTGCATGGATTCCCTAGTTCTATAATTTCTGACAGAGATAGGCTATTCATGAGCATATTTTGGAAAGAGTTATTCAAGAAAGCAGACACTAAGCTGAAGATGAGTTCTGTCTATCATCCACAAACGGATGGGCAGACAGAGGTTGTGAATAGGTGCTTGGAAGCCTATTTGAGATGCATGACAGGAAATAGACCTAAACAGTGGCCTGCTCAGTTGGCTTGGGCTGGGTTTTGGTTCAATACCAATTATAACATCTCTGCTAAGATGTCTCCTTTTCAGGCACTATATGGACAACAACCTCCCTTATTGATTAAAGGCAATGATATTCCATCTAATTTGGAGGAGGTTAATCAGCTATGTCAAGACAGGAATGTCTTATTACATGATTTGAGAATTAATTTGCTGAAATCTCAGGATCATATGAGGAAGCATACAAATAAACACAGGCGGGAATTGAGTTTTGAGGTGGGAGATTGGTTTTTCTTGAAGATACAGCCCTATAAGATGAAGTCTTTAGCCAGAAAACTCAATGAAAAATTAGGTCCTAGATATTATGGGCCTTATAAAGTCATTCAAAAAATTGGTGAGGTGGCTTATAAACTGGAATTGCCTACAGACAGCAAGGTTCACCCAGTTTTTCATGTTTCTTTACTTAAGAAATCAGTAAAAGCAACTAGTTCTCCTCAACCACTACCAGCAATGCTGGATGAGCAATGGGAGTTGCAAATGAAACCAGAAAGAGTTTTGAAACACAAAACTAATTCAGATGGATAGCAGGAAGTATTGATCAAGTGGCAAGGATTGCCCCATCATGAGAACAGTTGGGAGCTGCTGGAGGAGTTAAAAGCTGTATTTTCTGAAGAGGGCCTTGGGGACAAGGTCCAGCTTGAAGGGGAGGGTATTGATAGGGGTGCAAGGTGGGGTGAAACATATCATAGGGGGTTTAGATAACATTATTAGCAGTTAAGATAGTTAGTATAACTAAGATTTAATTAGTTATAACTAACAGAGGGCGCCAAAGTATAAAAGGGGGAGAGGAAGTGAGGTTCGGGTTGGCTGGAGAGTTAGGAGGTTGTGATTGCCTCGAAAATCATTATGCTTGTAATTAGTTGTCTTCATTCTTGAATAAAAGTTCCTTCTTCATTTTCGAATTCTGAATCGGTTCCTATTATACTCTCACTCATATTCATGTCTTTCTCAAACTCCATTGCAAATGAATTATCAATTATTTCTACATCAGAAGTTCCAATGTTATTAGAAGCTTGCATACGTTCATATTCAACAGCTCCATGAAAATCCTTATAACTATTAAACATTTTGTGGAAAGTCTTATTCACTTTAAATCTTAAACACTCAACATCTTCCTTGATATAAAGCTTCCGAAAGCAGAATTCCACAACTTGAAGCTTTTACCGAGCATCAAGTACAACAACAATAAGAATCATCATGTTGGTGTTTTAATGCTCCCCTAATATTTATCATGTTTAACTTTCATTCTTTCAACCATGCTCACAATAAAAGGATTTGCACATTTTTCCAAACTCTTTCAAAGTAATGATTATCATGCAATATTCATGAAAATATTGAGAATAAGTGACAAACAAAGAACCTGAAACTTTCTTAGTTACTTCAAGAAATATTTTCAAAAACCTCACAAACACCCTTGCATTATCCCAATCCTCACTCAATGGGATACCACCCTGCATCATTGCAAATTTTGTGTCTCACTCTCCCAACCTTTTAAATGCCCTTTGAAATTTTAAACCAATTCCAAGCATAAGGTAAGTGGAGTCCCATCTAGTGGGGACATCTAATCGTATAGTGCAGTTGTCTTGTATCCTACAATCCTTTATGAAAGTTCTAAACCTATCCATACAACTAGGGGAAGAACGCACAAATCTGACAACATTTATAATCCTAGTAATTGAATCATGTGTCTCTTTTAATCCATTACTAACAATAGGATGTAAAATATGAGCACAACAACTAACATGCAAATATTCATCTTTCAAAGGATGAGCTTCCAGTCCTCCATTCTAACTTCAAGTAAGAAAGAGAAACATCATTGGAACTTGCATTATCAATTGTAACGGTGAAAACTCTAGAGATTCCCCCACTTAAAAGACATTTCTCAATTTTCCTACCAATAGTTTCACCCTTATGATTCTTGATCTGACAAAAATTTAGTATCATTTTATGTAATTTCTATAACTATCAATGAAATTTGTAGTGAGACATAGATAGTTCAATTTTGCATAGAACTCCAGTAATCAATAGTTAGACAAATGGTTTGGTTTTTAGCACTAAGTATTTTTTTTCAAGCTTATTCTTTTCATTGGAATAAAGATCCCAACAATCCATCGTGATAATAATCCTTCCAGGAATTGAGAACTTGGGTTGCAAAGATACTCATAAATATCGAAAACCCTCCCCCTCCACAAACTTGAATGACAACTCATCTACAATAATCGTCCTAGCAAAAGCTTGTACGTATGCTTCAATATCAAATGCGACAAAAGTAAAAGTATGACCAAACCCTTCCTTATCTTCTTTTTTAATTGTTGGAAACTAAGAACTGTTTGACTAAGATCAGTACATTTTGGAATTTTTTTGCACTTTTTCAACAAGTGATTCTTCAAATTACTTGTTCCATTTCTTTGTGTATCATATGCATAACTTGCAAAACACCATTTACATTTAGTTATAGGGGATCGTTACTTAGTACAAACTACTTTAGAAAAATGATCTCATACCCAAGATCTAGGTTTGGTGGGTTTCCTCTTACCTCCACCATCTTCTTCACTTATAGTCTCATCACCCTTCCTCTTGTTGTTATTCTTGGGATTTGTGTTGTTTGGAGTGGTCTCTTTCCCATTAGCTTATGGTATTTCAATCTCTGTTTCAATATTTTCAGTCTGCATAAAAAAACAAGCAAAGTAAAATAAATGGTGATCTCAAATAAAAATTACATCAAATATGCTCAAATCGTTACCTCATACATTTATGGTAAAATGGCTCACAGGACACTGAATAGAACCACCAATGAAGGTGTTCGACAACAAAATCTAGTGCGCGACTTTGAGGAGAGGAAAGGCCGAGAGGGTACAGGTTGTGACTGGTGCGCGACACGACAAGGGCGCGATTGGTGCACGACACAACCTCTACTCATTGCATCCCGTTAAAAAACTTAGTAATATAAAGAAAAATAAAAAATTAACCTTGAAGTTTGATTAAAGGGAACATCAGGAAATATCACAATCAAACATTCTGATGTTGGTATCAAAAGAAACATCATAATGCATATTGCTTGAATTTGCAAATTCATTTTGGCCTTTAAAATAACATAATTGAATAAATTGAGCCGTCTTTAATAATGTAATTTGGCATAAGTCAAAAAGTAAATATTGCAAATAAATTAAAAGATAATATATTAAAATCAATTTCTTCTAGAGACAAGAATGAAATATAAATTAATGAAAAATAATTGAAACTGTTTACCAGTTAATTTATGGTAAAAATTTAAAAATAATATAATTTAATTAAAAAATTAGGCAAATGGTGCAGCTGGGGAAATATTTGGCAAAATGGTGCACCCAAACACGTCCAGGATAGGCGTGTTTAAATACGCCCAAGCCAGGCGTGTTTGGGTCCCATTTTGCCTATATATAGCCCGAAAAATTTACTTTGTACCATTTCACCTTCTCTCTAAAATTCGGTTTGGCTTCTCTCTAGAGCTTAGGAGCGGATTTTCTCTGAAGCGAAGCCCTGCCGACAAGTAAGTGGATTTAACAATTGTGCATGTTATTTAATATGTTATATTTTTTAATTAGAAAATTGTTAGGACCATATGAACTTGTTAGCGACATTGATGTTAGGTTTAATGTGGTTTAGGGCTTGGTTTAATGTGTTGTGATTAGGGTTTAGGGCTTGGGTTACAAATTTAGGGTTTATGGATTTCGGCTTAGTTTTAGGGTTTAGCGTGTTAGTGTTTAGTGGTTAGGGTTTGCGGGGTTAAGGCTAATGGTTTAGTGTTTAGGGTGTGTGAATTTATGGGTTAGGGTTTAGGGGGATTAGAATAATGGTTTAGGTTGTAGAATAGAATAATGTGTAGTGTTTGTGTGGTTCAGGCGTGTGTTTTAGGGTTTAGGTTTTATGATGTGTTTTGTAGGGCTTATGTTTTAGTGTTTAGGGTTTTAGGTGCTTAGTTTATGGGTACAGGTTGTTTGTTTTAGGGTTTAAGGATTAGTTGTTGGGGTGTTCTGTTTAGCGTGTTAGTGTTTAGTGGTTAGGGTTTAGGGGGGTTAAGGCTAATGGTTTAGTGTTTAGGGTGTGTGAATTTATGGGTTAGGGTTTACGGGGTTCAGAATAATGGTTTAGGTTGTAGAATAGAATAATGTGTAGTGTTTGTGTGGTTCAGGCGTGTGTTTTAGGGTTTAGGTTTTATGATGTGTTTTGTAGGGCTTATGTTTTAGTGTTTAGGGTTTTAGGTGCTTAGTTTATGGGTACAGGTTGTTTGTTGTAGGGTTTAGGGATTAGTTGGTAGGGTGTTCTGTTTAGGGTTTAGGTGGTATGGTACATGTTTGAGGCCTTTTTTGTTTTTCTTTTTTGTAGTGTAGGGTTTAGGGTGCTTGTTTTATGGCTTTTGGTATAGGGGCAAGGGTTTAGGGTTTATGTTTGATAATTTAGGGTTTTCGGTGTTTGTGTGTTTCAGGCGTGTGTATTAGGGTTTAGGTTTTTCAGCTTATATTATTGTTTCTTAAAATTTGACATAGTTATTTTTGTTGAGGGTAGGAAATGAGTTCAAGTGATGAGGAGTGTGTTCGTCTTGTCTTATTTTTCAATGGAAGGAAAATTGAAGGGCGAAAAGGTCTTGTCTTTGAAGGGGAGAAAAGGATGACACGTATTAAGCGAAAAGCAATATTGGGTGATTTGCATGAGAAGATACGTCCAAAATTAGGTCTAGATGACAAGACATGTATCACTTTGCTGACAGCAAGAATATGGTAGGATGAACAATACATGGGATTTCCAATACAGGATGATGAAGAATTTGTAATTCAGCACATATTGCATCATCATATGGTGTTGTAGGTGTAAACATGTCTGAGGAAGATTCACATGACCCAACTTGGGTTATGGATGACCATGAAGATGATGACGATGATGAAAATATCGCAATGGAAGATCGTCTTCTTCAGGAGAATGCCAGTGCATCCGATAATGATGAAGATTCTGGTGTGCATGCGACTGCATTCCAACAACACACTGACATGGGGTCGTCTAATTTACGGTACCATCTGGACGTTGGACCAACACAATCAGAACAACCTGTTGAAGGTATGTTACATGACTTATATCAATGATGAAGTCGTACAATATTTTTTTTCATCTGTATATTATAGTATTTTAGTTTGCAAACCCATGTTTATTCAACTGTTTTGTATTTAAAGGCGGTAGAGTTATTCCTTTTTGGGACGGAATTCCACATTACACATATATTGATTGGAATCACCCAAGCGAAGAAGAATCTTTTACCGGTTCAGCTTCAGGTTCGAGTTCAGTGCAAGGTCTCTGGCAATTAGGGGACGATTTGTTTGTTCAACAAGAATTTCCATCCAAAAAGGAGGCACAAATTGCAATTAAGCGAAACCTGATGAGGGAGCATCAAGAAGCATTTGTGGTTGAGATCAAGCCTGACAGGTTTTCCATGAAGTATGTTGCTCACAACGATGGTTGCTATTGGAGGGTTAGGGTGTATAAATCAATGTACGGTGAGAAGTGGGTGGTTTCAAGATGGGGTGGAAAACACAATTGCCTGAATAACCATATAACACAGGATCACAGACAACTTGATGTTGATATTATTGCTTCACTTGTAATGGGTATGAACTTAAAATTTTTGCTTTATATGCGAAATATTAATTTATGTTAAGGTTTGTTGTTAATGTGAATGTTACAATTTCATTTTCAGGAATGGTTAAGGAGGAACCGGGCATGTCAATTGCATTAGTTCAGGAGAGGATCACCAATAGCTATGGATTTAAAGTTTCATATTATAAGGCATGGTATGCGAAACACAGAGCAATAGCAATGATTTATGGAGATTTGGAAGAATCTTATGCATTTTTGCCGAGGTGGTGCAACTACATGCTTCGTTTTTCACCAGGTTCTTTTTTTGATATTCAAACCAATGCTTATTATGTGGCATATCGACTGGTACGAGGTAAGTGTGTGTTTCAGCAGATGTTTTGGACTTTTAGACAGTGTTGCGAGGCTTTTAAATTTTGCAAACCCATCATTCAAATTGATGGGACTCACTTATATGGCAAGTATAAAGGAAAATTGATTGCCACGACTCAGGATGGGAATAATGAATGCCTGCCACTGACATTTGCCATTGTTGAGGGGGAGACGTTGGAAGCTTGGGAATATTTCCTTGCTAACATTCGCTTGCATGTAACCCAAATGCAAAATCTATGCCTCATTTCAGATCGGCACCGGAGCATTATATCTGCAGTACAGAATCATGCCGGTTGGCAACCACCTTTTGCGCATCACCTTTTTTGCCTTCGTCATATTGCCAGTAATTTCAATCAAAGATTCAAGAATGCAAGATTGAAGAAGACCCTCATGACTTTGGGTATGTTAACAATTATTTGTAATTTATTAAGCTAACAAAAATGTGTTACCTAACTAATGTTAATGGTATTATAATTGTGCAGGTTATACTCCCTGTGTGCATGAATTTGACATAGCGTTTGAACGATTCTATGATACCAGTCCTGATGTTGTAGAATGGATTGACAGTATTCCTAAGGAAAAATGGAGTCGTGCATATGATGTCGAAGGGAAAAGATATGGCCACATGACAACAAATTTGTCTGAATCAGTCAACAAGGTGTTGAAGGGAGCAAGGAACATGTCTATCACTGCTTTGGTGAAGCACACATACAGTCGATTGGTTGAATATTTTGTGAGAAGGGGTCAAGCGGCTACTTCACAGCTTGAGCATTCACAACGACATTGTAAAAAAGTCGTTGTTGCTTTGAGGCATAATCAGACCGTTGCTACAGGGCATAATGTACGCACATATAACCTTCAGCAAACGTTATTTCAGGTGGACGATGGATGGGAGAGGTCATATTCAATAAACCTAACTGAGCGTTTTTGTCAGTGTGAGAAGTTTAAGGCCTTCAAATACCCTTGTAGCCACGTCGCAGCTGTTGCTTTATATATCCGTCAGAATCCTTTGCAATATGTGGCTGATGTGTTCTTGGTAACCAACTTGGTTGAGGCTTATTCCTTACCTTGGCAGCCAATTGGTAATGAACTTGCTATTCCCCCCAGTGAAGATCCAGTTATCATACCTGACAGCGGAATGTTACATGCAAGCGGTCGTCCAAGGTCCACTAGAATACATAACGAGATGGACGAAGTCGAAACATCTCAAAGAGTTCTTAAATGTGGTCTGTGCAAGCAAGTTGGACATAATCGTAGAGCTTGTCCTACTCGAGGTGCTGTTTCATGATTTTGTTATTATGTTTGCTTGATTAGTGGTTTGTTAAGTGTATTTGATTTATAAAAATGTTGTGTTACACGTATGACGATAATGTTTTGGTTGTGGTACACACCAATTTCATTTTTTTTAATTATTTTCTATTTACCATGATTTATGTTACATGAAGACGCCTAACTAGGGCGTGACTGAACACGCCTAACGAATTTGTTGTGACTGAACAAGCCTAACAAGGGCGTCACTGAACATGCCTAACAATGGCGTGATTGAACACGCCTAAGTAGGGCATCACTGAACACGCCTAAGAATTCTTTAGGCGTGACTGGACACGCCCAAATTGGGCGCGATTAACCCCTATATAAGGTAGACGCTCAGACACAACAAACCTCGCCCCGCAAAATTGAATTTGCATACGATGGCATTCTTAGGAGAAACCAGCAGTCAGAACATTGGTAACTCCAAATTAGCATTCATTTTACCAAATGGATCAACGAAGCACGCCGAAACAGGTGTTTGTTTCCAATGTGCTACTCCAATACCAATGCGAGTTCCTAATGACTGTTCGTTTCAGACACTGAAGAGTAGGATGCACCACACCCTTCTACTAACTGATGACCGTTTTGTTGATAACATCTACTATCGACAACCATCCCTACATGCAGGTCAGCACTATTTTTTTCATTCTATGGCATTCACAAATGATGATGATGTTTGCAGGATGTTAAGGTGCAATGATCAAATGTCAAGTGCTGGCCCTATAGAAATATTATGCATAATAAATAGAACACCCGATGGTATAATCAACCTACTTCAATCCACCATCGTCCCCACACATGATGCAATGCTATATTACAACGGAAGGTGGAACATACCACGAACAGGCGATTTTGTGGGTTATTCCTTTACTGGAACAAACCCAATATGGTTTGAAATTCCGTCTGGATGCACCATTGAAACACTAACCGTCATCAAGCAAGTTGCGCCAGCCGGGGTTCCCCCTAATGGAATTCACATGTCACAGGTGGTAAGAAAATTGTTTTTTCATCATCCAGCATATGCACAATATTCAGAGACCACAATCGAGTATGACATAAAAGAGTTGATAAGCGATGAAGACGTGTTGAAGATGCTAGTGGAATCCAACTACTAGAAACGTCTTTGTCCAATTGAGATTTTAGCTATTTTTAACAAACCAGATATGCAGATGGAATAAGACATGTACGCCGAAGATGTTATTTTTAATTATCGTTGTAATTAAAAATGTGTATTCCTCTTCGTTTTTTATTTAAGTAGTGTTTACTGTCGTTTGAAAAAATTCGTGTCTGTTATGATTTCGTGTTATTGACGGCGTCTGTAGTTGTTAGTGTTTGCGAGGTTAACATCTTTAAATAATAGTTAGATCGAGCATGGCTAACATAAATGTTACAAACAAATGTAAGTTACCAAATACAATCGATTACAAAACAACATAACAAATAAAAAACCCTAACAGCGACTAAAACTAAGACTGTGGTGGCCACGACAAATGACGCGCCTGACGATCAGGTTGCCAATCCTAAACCCTATACCCAAAATCCAAACCATTTAACCCTAAACCCTAAACCATAAACCTTAAATCTGTAACCCAAGCCCTAAACCTTAATCACAACATAAGCACTAAATCCTACACCGGAATCTATAAACCCTACATCTGCAACCCAAGCCCTAAACCCTAATCACAACATAAGCCCTAAACCTAAACCGGAATCGATAAACCCTAAATCTGTAACCCAAGCCCTAAACCCTAATCACAACATAAACCCTAAACCTAAACCGGAATCGATAAACCCTAAATCTGTAACCCAAGCCCTAAACCCTAATCACAACATAAGCCCTACAACTAAACCGGAATCGATAAACCCTAAATCTGTAACCCAAGCCCTAAACCCTAATCACAACATCCTAAACCTAAATCGGAATCCATAAGCCCTAAATCTGTAACCTAAGCTCTAAACCCTAATCACAACATAAACCCTAAACCTAAATCGGAATCCATAAGCCCTAAATCTGTAACCCAAGACCTAAACCCTAATCACAAAATAAACCCTAAAACTAATTCGAAATCCATAAACCCTAAATCTGTAACCCAAGCCCTAAACCCTAATCACAACACATTAAACCAAGCCCTAAACCATATTAAACCTAACATCAATGTCGCTAACAAGTTCATATGGTCCTAACAATTTTCTAATTAAAAAATATAACAGATTAAATAACATGCACAATTGTTAAATCCACTTACTTGTCAGCAGGACTTCGCTTTAGAGAAAATCCACTCCTAAGCTCTAGAGAGAAGTGAGACCAACTTTTAGAGATAAGGTGAAATGGTAAAAAGTGAATTTTTGGGGCTATATATAGGCAAAATGGGACCCAAATACGCCTGGCTTGGGCGTGTTTAAACACGCCTAGCTTGGGCGTGTTTAAACACGCCTGGCTTGGGTGTGTTTAAACACGCCTGGCCTGAACGTGTTTGGGTGCACCATTTTGCCAAATATTTCCCCAGCTGCACCATTTACCTAATTTTTTAATTAAATTATATTATTTTTAAATTTTTGCCGTCAATTTATGTGAAACAATATATATTAGAGGTCATCAAAGGATTTAACTTTTTCATTAAACCTATTTCTAATAAGGAAACAATCACAACCCCAATATATCAAAGTCAATCAAACACAAATTGTAATTTCATAAAACTCTCCAATTATTTCACTACCTTCCGTCAATAAACCATGTCATTTTCCTTTTTGATGAACTTTGAAGTCATTAAACATAGGATCTTTAAGTCTGGTTTGATCATTTGATTTCTTCATTGAAATCTTTAGAAAAAAAGATTAGACAACCTAATGAACCTCTGCAAATAAGAAATAAACAATTAATTTATTAATAATAATAATAATAATAATAGGTTAGAACTTAGATCCATCAATAATAATAATATGTTAAAACTTAGATCCTTTCTCATTCATTCCAATCTGAGCGACGTCCAAATCCTCTCCCACATTTCTTCAGCTGGTTGCAAATCCCATTCCCTGCCTTTGGGTGTCAGTTGTAGTGTGTGATGAACATAAAACGTAAAAAAATATATAAAATGATATAAAAATATAAGTAATTTTGGTATTTAAAAATAATAAGAATCAATATATATATATATATATATATTGGGATTGATTCGAATTTGTCATATAAGCACCCTTAATTTAAATTAAAAAGTCTAAAATATCAATATCTTTTTGTCTGTTTCACTTTTTTTTTTTATTAAGAGACGTGTTATATTCACCTAACAAAATTAGGCAACTAATCCATCGAACTACATAAAGTTGACACCTGTCGACTTTTTTACATTTGAAATATTAATTAATTTAATTTTTGAAAAATGTTTTCTCTTTCCGGTTATACCCCTCATTCAATAAACCTTACGGAGTCATTTGTTACTGCAAAGAAGGAGTGAGGAAGAGCAATGAAATGCAAAGATTTCGGGAATTTTGTGTGATTTAGATGCGCAGAAGCGTAGAGAAATTTTTGAAAAGTCATGTGGGATCCATGCTGTTGAACTTCCTCTCTATTATGCGAGGATGAGCACTTGATTTGTTGTCAGCATTTATTTTATTTTTATTGTCTCAGAGTCATAATGAATCACAAAATATCCTGAAAAGAAAAAAAAAATGAAAGATGACTCAAGATATAAGTTATTTATTTATTTATAACTAATAATAATAAACAAGGAAAAGGATAAATGTCTTCCCCAAGATTCATTAGATAAAATGAGGGGGAATATTATTGATGAAAAACCAACACACTTTTTTTTTAATGGTTCAGACTTCCTTTTATTGATGATAATCCAATCATAAAATTAGAAAATACCAAGTATAAGAACAAAATAATATTTTAGTAATAATATATTTTTTTTACTTAACAAATCATTCTAATATAAATATTTCTTTTCAATTTTATCTTATCTCTCTTCTACCAAACGACTTTTCTTTTCACCATATTTGTTACTTATTTATCTTTTCTTCTTTTCTCACATATTCTCTCCTCACAACTAAACAAATCATACATGATCTTCACTTCCCTCTGCAACTCCCTTGCACATAGCTTCTCCTTCGGTCCCACGAATTTTAACAACACAATCACCCACCATCCTATCCCTCCAAATATCCCACCTTTCCACCCACCCCCACCAACCCAACATTTTAGGATGAGCACTTTCAAAACTGGGGTAATCAAAGCCTACAAATGTAGAAACTGACATTTGTGTACTCTAACAGACTTTGGTTTATATATTCATTGAATTTGTATTTGGCATTCTTAGTGATTTGTACCTGTTCATTTAAAGTGTCAACGTTGGATTATTAGTAAAGATCTTGGCAAGTAAAGAACATTAATTAGATGGCATAAACCCAAAACTATACAAAGAACATATAACATCCAAGCTTTTCCACTTAGATGGCATAAACATTTTAATGGCGAACTCCAGAACCTTCGTGCCTCAGGTTGGTAACGAGGAAATGCTACCCAAAGGTCCCAAACTCTGAGTTGAAACCATGTCATCACTTTGTGATTCACTTAAACAACACAAAGAAGTGTGGTCTTCCCAAATGCTATCTCAACAAAAACCCATTTTTTATTTGAGATTGTGAACGAAAATAAACTTTTTGTGGGTGAGATTCTTTATTTCTTTGCTCAGAATAATCCCACGAGATTCGTCCATGAATAAGGGTCTTTCACTGAAATAAGGGTCTTTCACTGCTCTTCCCCTAAAGTTTACTTATGCCATGTTAGCTCAAAATGTTTTATAGAAGTTTGAATTTTCAAGTGCACAAATGAAGAAGGGTGTCATCGGCAGATCTACAATCAATAGGAAGAGCTACAATGCAAAGTCCATAATGCAATTCTCTCTTCTCTAAAGAGGAAATTGTGGCCCTCAAATAGATACAGTCTCATCCAATTCTGTAATCTTAATCTTCATCTCATTTTGTGGACTTTTAACAACACAATGAAAAACAATAAAACAATTTAATAATTTTGTATAGAAAAAACAAGTTCTTGCTCTCTGAACAAGCATTATTCTTTCCATTCGACAATGTTGAAGGCTTTTTAATTATACAATATAAAATCAGTAAAGGCGCTACATGTACCCAATTTATGAGTAATAATCTAACTCGAACGGGCACTACCAAAGTGTACACAATAATTCCTAGTAGTTAGATCTGCATGTTTATTTGCAACAAAATTAAAGGTTGAAGCAACCTTGATATAATTACCGATATGGTAACGTTTGTTGCTCAAAACACAAAAAAGATGCTCACTCTAGCCAATCTTCAAATTGCTATTAAAATGATTTATTTTTTTTTCAAAAATAAATTTTGACTTTTGACACCCACAATTAGTGGCAGATCCAAAAAATTTTCTTAATGGGAGCAAGAATTAAATTTAGGAAAAGTGAATAAAAAAAAGTAAGTGAGTGAGACATCGTAATGTGAACATGAATAAATGAATAAGTTTAGGAATTAAATCTAATTGGATTTAGGGAAAATTAATAAAAAAAAAAGAAGTGTAAGTGAGTGACAAAGTGATTTAGGATGAAAGACGGTGGTGTTTGGCCATTTTGAGAATGGGAAGGATCAGAGGGAATTAGGGATGATTCACATTATAATCAAATGTGTGTGGTAAATAGGGATGAAAATGAGTCAGGTCGTCTATCAGAGGCCTTTGGTCTGGCCTGGTTTATTTATTATAAATGTCGCACTCATGCTTTTTGAAAAATCTATTTAAATAAAAATGTTAGACTCAACTCTCAAGCTTAAAAAAAAGTCTGTTAGGCTGTCCTGTTTGATATATTAAAACTTAAAAATAATATATTTATTTTTCTAATAACATTTTTCTTCATTATAAAGGTCGATAATCAACCGCTTGAAGAAATCACCTTGAAAATCTCATAAAATGATTATGACTTATTTTAGTATTTGACATTAAAAAACTAGATTATTGAATGAAACTTATGGTATTTTACTTAGCTTACTTATTTTGTTTACAATAGTTTGTTTAATACTTAAAATGTTCTGATTATAATTCTTACTTGGATCATTGTGATTAGTGAATTTTAATCTCATATTAAAGTGCTCTAATTAATTTTAACTTATTTTTTTCACGCACATATTAAAAGTTATGTGTCTTTCTTTATATTAAATTTAAAAAGTAATATACGAATTGTCAAAGTTTCACTATATAGTCATGAGATTCCTTTCATATATAATATTTAAGGTTAAATAGTTTTTTTAACAGGCTTGTAGGCCAAACCAGACTTTTAAATAGGTCAGACTAAGGTTAAAAAAAGCCTATGACAAATAAATATGTCATACCAAATTTTATAATTTTAATTCAGGCCAAGGCTAGGCCTAACCTGCCCTGACCTGTTTCCACCCTTAGCGATAAGTTACGAATTCAGTGTGTGAAATGTAACACCCTTCGTTAAAATAACCAACACTAAAACACCATTAATTTTGATTTCTTTATATCAATAACACAACATTCTTAAAAGAATTATATTCATGAAAGTTTTGAAAAGATAAGTGTTTTATTCACCTATTGAAGCAAGTAAAGTTATTCGTTATCTTTGTCTCAACATAATTTTTTCACTTTCTTCCTTCTTCACAATCCTTGAGCAACTCACTAATACCAAGGGAGAGACTACTTATTTGTGTGATTATAGGAAATGAACAGTCTATCCTTCTATAAGCGTTGTACATAATTTAAAATTATATCTTTTGAGATTTGTTTAACTAATGTTTCTTTATTTTTTTATTATCTTTATCCAATCTATTATTATACTAATATCTTTTTAAAAAAGATAACAATCTAATATATTAAAATAATTCAATATATCTTTTTCTTTACTAAAAGATATATGTAAATAATCTTTATCTAAATAATTATTGGATTATCTTTCAGATGTTACATGAAACGAAGTGCTTTATGCAATGTGTGGTATTTTTTGTGTGTTACTATAACAATAATGAGAATTGGACTAAATGATTTGAGCTAGAACATATAATTTTTGTATTGATTGTCTTATATTTATTTGAGCTTTGGGTTAAAAAATTTCAACGGGAAAATATATAGTTTTTTATGAATTTTTTTTATATACATTAACAAATTAAAAAAATAGGTGGGGACAATTGCCACCATAGCACATAACGTGCATCCGCCACTGCCCACAATATTTTGAAAACAAGAGTGTTCTTGCTAGATAACAACAAAATTAAGTTAATTAAATCTAGATACAAATTACTTTTTTTAAGAGTCATCTTTTTAATAGTAATTAAATTATTTGATATAAATTATCTTTTAATTGAAATTAAATTAATTAAAATATAATTTACCATTTTTAATAGTAATCAAAATAAGTATGATATAACTATTTTTTAATTGAAATTGAATTAATTAAAGTAAAATTTACCATTTATAATAATAGTAATCGAATTAATTATGATAAAATTTTTAAAAATATAATTTATATTATAATTTATTTATTTACTACTAGAAAAGATCATTTGTATCATATCCTATTCGATTATGGTTAAAAATGACAACTTATGTCACCATTAATTTAATTTTAATTAAAAAAGTATTTTATATGACAATTTAATTTTAATTAATATAATGCAGTGAAAAAATTAATTAAAAATATTTCTTGTTATGTTATGGGATGTCAAACGTCAAGAGTATTTTTTGTCAAAAAAAATCTGAAAAGTGAAAGGTTTTAATAGCAATTTGGGGACTGCAAATAGTAAAGCCCAGAGGGAAAAAACGCTTTTTAAGTTGTTCATGCTCCAACCCAAACAGTTGGGTCCAGTGAAACATTTTTGTTTTCTTTCCTAAGAACACTAACAATCCAAAGTCACACTTGTGCTGGAGTACATGTGTCAAGTCATCAACTTCTTGTCTTCTTCTCGTTGCAATGCAACCCAATTTCTTCAATTTACAAAGCAAAAACTAAGCAGTTATCATCTCTCTCTCAATATTGGTGTATCAGAGCAATTAAAATTCCCGCACAAATTTAAGCAAATTTTTACTACCGTTAGGTCCGTTACCAACAATTTTTTTTCAGCATCACAACAAAAAGAAATGACGCACAACATGGAATAATTTCAATCAAGAAATTTTTTTCAAACAAGTCATGTACACTTAACAAAAAATACACATGAGACCAAATGTGTATAGAGAGAAAAAAGAGAAAGAGAAGTGAGAGAGAGCAGATAGAATAATAAACAATCAAATAATTTGTTATAAATCTAAAATATACTCATTTCATCCTCTTTCATAAGAAAAAAAAGATTTCACATGTATTTCGAAAATTAGTTTAATTCATTCAATTACGTTATTTTTAATTAAACAACAAACTTTTTCTAGAAATTATCCTCCTTGGAAACTTGATATTAAGCATAAATTCTCTATTAAATGAAAGATATCATTAAATAAGATAAAGGTAGTTAACTTTTATTTATATTTGAAAACAAAAAAAATTGAGCTTTTTTAGCTTATAAAAGAGAACAAAAGGAGTATATAATTTTAAAAAATAATTTTATAGATTGATTGGATATTTATCTAACCAAAAAGGTTGATACAGTTAGTAAAGAACATACTCATATCTTAATGGAACGTGAGTTTGATTTCCGGTACTTATGTAAAGATTTTGTTGGTGAATAATTATAAATACACTTGTATGTGTTCTTTAATTTTGATGTCTGTCTTGATCTAGTTAACTTACAACACTAACTCACCTAAATTTTAGTATAAAAAAGATACTCATCTATAAAAAAAAATAGTAATGACTGGATTGGTATTTATTACATGAATCATAAATGGATTAGGTTTTTTGAATGAATTTTTAATGAATCAAAATAGATCAATGGAATGTTTTTTATTTATATATTACAATATGAATAAAAATTTATCATATCCATTTATTTGGCACCCTTACTTAATAAGAATTGTGTTTATAAATTGTAAATTACCTTCAATAAATGATAACAATACACAAATTTTACCCCCTGTAAATTATTACTATCAGTTTGATTTTGATACACTTGCTGCGATCTCATAGAAAGTTTTTTACATAATTCATCTCAATGGCTAAAAAGTATTTTCTCACCAATAAAAAGTTGTTAAACCTTTTAAAATTCTCATTAATTATTTTATTTCCGTTCTTTCGGACTATTTTTTTTCCATTATTATAATTATTAAAAAAATTGTTCACATGTCTATATCTGAGCTTCAATTGTTGTTTTTTTTTTTTTAAAAGTTTTTCTCAGTTTCTATTTTTATTTTTAATGTGACCGAGAAACAAGAAAATAGACAAACTCAGACCCAGATTTTGAGAAGAAAAATGTTACATGAACACCCATTGTGATATTTAATATCTAGAGAGAGAAAAAAATATAAATATAATAAAGTTTATGATGTAATAGAAAAATAGAGATAAAGAAAAATGAGAGATATTAAAAAGTATTTAATATGATAAAATACTTATGTATCAATAGTTTTTATTAAACTCATTTTAGGCCTATTGGGTCGATCCGTTGGCCTGGAAATCGGGCCCCAACTAGTTTGAGTCATTTGCTGGATTAGTTCCACATATGATTTAATGCGACTTGTCACGGTCCGATATCTTGGTGACCTAGTTGATTTAACGGGTCATGTATTTTTTTTTTTTTTTTTACAGTTGAACATTACTCATATTAGATGAAAAAAATTATATCTTACACTTGTATTGTTTATAAATTTGCATATATTTTTTTGCCAAAACAGAACCAAATCTTAAAATTGAGATGATAAAGTTACCATTTCAATTTTTCTTTGACTAATTGGTATGTGTATTAAATTATATTTTGTCATTGTATATCAATAATATATATTTTAAATTCTAACTTAAGGTTGGTTATATATACCTAATTCTTAAAAAAAATGATGTATGTTGAAAATTTTAAACAAATTTATAACTATGTTTTTAAATATGTTAAATTTTATTAAACTTTAAATCTTAAATTATTTATAATTTTTTTAAAATATAAATTGAGTCATATGAATCAAGACTCACCGAATTACTGCTCAATGCCCCAATGCCCCAGTCAAGTCATGATAACCGGTCTGTATCTTATAAGTTTCCTAATTGTCTATCTTTCTTCCCAATAATGTTGATGATGAGGCACACGTGCTTGGGCGAAACTGTGCCGGCAATTGGTAGGTAAAAAACCGCAACAAAAGAAAATGTTATGCGTATGAATTTTATAAAGATAATTGCTAGTTACAGATTAAAAATTATATATATATATATATATATATATATATATTCTATATCTGAGTTTGATTTTTGTATAATATATTTTTGAAGAAGAGTGAAAAACTTTAAAATATAATTAAGTCCCAAACATTGATTAATCTCATGATCAATTCAAAGAACTCAAATTTGTGGGGGATATCTTGACGTACCACTAAAAAATCTAATATCCTAATTACGGTTGTACCAAACTATATATATAATGTTTATTTAAAAAACTAGTTTTTATTTAATAATTTTTGGAAGAGATGCATTTCTGTTAGAAAATTAATTTTGAGTCTAACTCAATGTTATAAATTTCACTTTATAAAGTTGACTTAGACACAAAATCTACGTTCGTTCTTATATAATATCAGAACCAATTTTAGATTCATTAATAAATTTTTTGTATTTGTCACATTACAAATGCATAATCATGAGCACAAGAAAGATAAGTGAAAAAGTCACATAAATGATAATCATTCCTAAATAGAGGGATGTGTTAAAAGTCACACTTGACAAGTTAGAGTTAGACTCAATATTTTGCAAATTGAACCAGACCAACTAGTTCAATCGGTTTGGACATTCTTAAAAATGAGACATTTCAATAAAACATATAATTTAATATTTCTACTAATTTAAATGTTTTAGATCCTAATTTTTTATAAATATGGATTTTTTATTATTTAAAATACTATATAATATCAAAAATATAAAAACGATTTAACTACTGTTGGATCATTGAATCTTAAACCAGTCACCGAACTGATTTTAAAAACCTTGGTTAGATCCATAACCTACTTGCTAACAATTCTTTATTAGTTTCTTTGCCATTGTGGGATCGTAATCGATTACATGGTAAGTAACATAGTGTTCATGAGAACCATACGTGCAATGCAAATGATTGCCACAACAATGATCCACAAACACTCGTGAATCGTCTGCATGATTTCTGGGTTTCTTTTATCTTTTTATTCTTTTCTTATCTTTTACTTAAGAATTTTTTAATTTCCACTTTTATATTTTTCAAATAATTATCTCCTCTTGGCCTTAAAATTCATGGTTATGACCCCACAAATGCTTGGCATGTCTGCCACTGTCCATCCATAACTCGTACTTCTTCATTCCTCACCCTCATTCACAGCAAAATTATTAATATCAGCTTCAAATGTCTTCTCACGAGAAACCTATCTCCCCAAGTTGAATAATATTTATTTCTAAATTATCAATGTTTTTTTTTTCCTTTTGTGTAAAAAAATTTCAATGGTTTAAAACAGGAGAAAAAGAGGGGGGGGGGGGGGGGATTGACATGTTCAGTCGGCATGGTAATTGTCTTTACAATTTGGTCATGCAAACTGTGTTCAATCTCGATACAAAAAAGAGGGCAAAACGGTGGGGCTGTGTGAGTGGACTTGCATTGAGGGCAAACTGCTTTATTAGTATTATTTTTTTTGCAACCCATGTGCATCTATCAAGTCAAGACCTAGCCTTCTCAACTTTCTTTTTTCCCTCTTTTTCTGTCTGCTTTTTCACCCTTTAAAGAATGAATTGAAATAAGGAAATTAAAAATGGTGTTTAAAGTTTCTCATCGCAAATGCTCTACTTTTTAGTTTTCCAATCAAATTCGCTAGTCCTCAACTTTAATTTTCGTATAAAACAAGTTCAAAAAAAAAATTACGGGAAAAGTTTCCCAACTTTAATTTACTTCACTTACTAGCTTTCCCTCTTGCATTGACTTTGTTTTAAAGGTAGTTTAAGCACCAAAGGAGTCACATATGACAAATGCACAGGATTTCAATTAATGTGCATATTTTTTATTTTTATTTTTTTGTTTGGTGTTTTGTAAAGATGAATTGAATATTCAAGCAGGGTTCCCTCACCGTTGTCCAATACAAATATACAATGCAATGCACAGCAGATTATAATTACTTGAGTTCTCTGCATCATTAAATGAAGTCAAAGGAGAGTAATGAGATTAAGCAATGATAAAAGGACAATGGTGTGGACTACCGCAGGGATAATCAATCAGCCCAACTACAATATGTAATTGTACTTGTCATCCTGTATCCACTGCTTTTATTGCAGGTACCTAAGTCCTCATGTTTTGTTGACAACATAAATAGGAACGTTATTTCTATTATTACTCACATAAATTGGACGACTTACAGTACAATTTGTTTGTTTATTGTTTCAATTATTACTCAGATAATAGATACATGGTAGGTGATTCAAATTATGCTCTACTAATATTGTTTGATATCAATTTAAACATTAAATTAATTTGTTACTTGCCTTCTTTTTCTTTTTTCAAATCTCTTCTTGTTAACATCAAGTGTATGGATGCACTGATATAAAATAATTTTATCTTAATTAGATATCTCGATTCAAATCATATATATGCAATTAAGTTAAATACTTAGAGGAAGAATTTTGTCATCCATATTGATTTTTCAAATTCAAACAAATTTTTTTTCTGTAAATAACATTTATGACTTAGAAAGAAGAAAATATATCTTCTTGTATTGAAAAGTGAGTTTTTGAGGGAGTTCATATTTTGATAAATTCTCATTAACGATTTTTAGAAATGCATACTCCTGAGTTATAATAATGTACAAATTTAAAGAGTGAGAAACCCTTACATGAAATTCACAAAAAGGAAGGGATCCAAGGATAAAAAATTATAATTAAAGGAATTAAAGTTAAAAGAAGATAGTGCCAAAATAATATCAATCATCAATATTAGTTATCATATTTTTAATTTAAGTCCAATGTCTCAGTGTCTTAAGATCATCTCTAGTGGTAGATCTTAAATTGGAATCTTAGACTATATTTTTTGGTGGACCCCATAGTATCACATAATATTGAAGATCTCTTAAGATATGTGATATTTTTTTCTTTATTGGTAGATCCCAAATTGGGATCTTAGATGATTTTAATAACTTTCACATGGACCCCACTTTTAAATATTTAAAATTTATTTTAATTTAATTAAATTAATTAAGTAATTAATTTTAATTAATAAAGCATTAAAAAAATATATTAATATTAATAAAACATATAATTAATTTTAAATAATTAATTTTAACTTTTAATTTCATTTTATTTATTTTTTTCATTTTTTTTTGTCTTGTCACATAAAAAAAATCATTTTTTTAATTCCGTACATATCTCAGAATTCTTAGAGAATAATCGAATCTCCACGTGAAGATCTGTATTCCCTCTTTAATAGTGGATATGAGATAAGAGAGATCTTAAGCAGCTGAAGATCTCTCCCCAAGATTCTCATGGACTGAAGATCTCTCCCCAAGATCTTTAAGGGTAGTGCAAGACTACGGGACGACTTCTACATCTTTTAAGGATGAAAGTCTATATTAACTATGTCATAACCGTGAAAAAAAAAAAAACTAAAGTTGTCATAGAGTAAGGGAAATGATTTTTAGTATGAATTTTATTTATTTGCATGAATATAATGAAATGAAGTGGTGTTAGCTATTTATTTACTTTCTTGTATATTCTTAACTATCTGGTGTATCCTTTCTTCATCCAAAAGCAAATCTTGTGTATTTTCTTGTCCGGTTTTGGTTGCAAATTCATTGTGCTGTTCTCATACCATAGTGGCTGTATTAAATAATGCATAAAAAATAATAATCAAGGGGAATATTTTTAGTACGGCATGAACAGTACAAAACGATACGGTGTTAACGTTGATTTATTTTCTCTTGTACTCCTAGTTATGTTATGTGTATCGGTGTATAGACAGTATGGTGTATCCTTCTCTTAATCGGTTATTGATTTCAAATTCATTCATGTTATTTTCATATCAATTGCTTGTACGAAGTAGCACGACTCTATCAATAAAGTAGCAATGAATAATCTTTAAGGACATAAACAGTATTTTTTTCTAATTTACCATTGAACAATATAAACTTTACATGATAAAACTAAAATTAAAATTATGCTTAGTATATTTCATTAATTTAATATTTATTAATAAAGGCCACATGAGCATATTAACATGTAACTTTGTGATAAGAAAAATATGTTATAAACATCTAAGTGAAAAATCCATGGAAGGAATATATCTTAGTCAGTTACACGGATCAAAGAGGACACCCAAATGCCAATTCACTGTTCGGATCTTTATACACATAAACATAGCAAGTGAGGTTTTTCAATCTACTGAATCTCAAAAGAAACATAAGTACAAAAGAAAAACAGTAGGAGTAGCAGATAACATCAAAATTAAAATAGGGGAGAATATAGTGGGTGATATGATATTTTATATATACAACACAAAAGGTCCAAGTAAACAGAAAACCTTTGTACCAAAAGTGCAAGTCCCTCCACTGCTTCCCCTTCTTTTGATAGATTTTGGGGTAAAGTTGTTTGCCATGTTGGTACCGAATTAGCTTTGCTGTCTTTCAAGTCTCAACTTTCAATTGTTTTTTTACCTTGAAATTTCATTCTTTTGTTCGTTTTTCAACACAAACAATTTGAATTTCAAAGCCGTGTCGAGGAGCTTTATTTAATTTTTAGTGTGTGAACCATGTTGGATTTTTCTTGCCCCTATTACTAAAACTTCGAATGATTTGTCATATACTACATGATGCATTATTATTCAGTGTCAAGATCTTGGGTTGAATTTCATGTTCCAAATTTCAGTTCCTCAATCATAGAGTAATAATAACGCATCCAAGTGTTTGGTTTTTTTCTCCTTAGGACCCTTCGAAAACCATTACATTCTCTATGAATTAATTTTGGTGTCCGCTAGCAGCCACCCCCCATGGAATATGGATTCTGATTCTTTAGAGGTTCCATACCCCATTGATTTTGATTCTAGTGTTCCACACAAGCATTTCATCGTTGGACCAACGAAAAAATTGATGATATAAAAACATAACAAAAAAGAATCTTACATTTATTTATGATAACCAACAAACACTTTAATGTCATGGGTTTGAATCAATCATGGTTAACAAAAAAAAAAATTAACGATTAATATTTCATAGATAAAAAAATAAACAATTTAATGTAATATACTACTACTAGTACCTATAATTCCCTTTAATTTAAACATAACTTTCTCTTTCACGCTTTCCGTAATTTTACAGTATCTAATCTATGTTTCTCGTTTTTAAAAGTGGTTTGGTTGGATTTAAAGCACAACAATTACCACATAATCTTGTTTTAAAAAAGGGGGGATTTCTCTGGACTCCAATAATATTAATGATCAAAGCTAGATATAATTTACGAACCCGATCATTCGTACACCCCATTCCTTATTCCATCACTTGTGGCCCAACTGTTCCACTCCATTGAATGCCATCACATCCCATCATGATGGTCGTAGCAAGCAAAATCAACCTGTCTGCATGCAATGTCGTTTTAATTTGGTTTTGTTTCGGGATCAAAAGGGATGTTTAAGCAAGCACCCTTGTCTTTATCTATTCTCTTTTTAGATGAAATGTAATATCTATGGGTCGGCATGGCAACTAAAGATTAATTCTTCGTAAAGATTTATTTAAGAAATTAACATCTTTTTAACATTTTTTTTTCATATACATAGATCTAATGATTAATTTTTTGATCACATACTTAAAAACAAGATTATATGTCAACCATGTTAATTGTATTTATTTATTCTAATATTATTATAGATCCTCATTCCAGAATCAACCAAACCAAAGAGGCAGTGGAATTTTGTCCTGGTTTTTCCCTTTAGGAAATGGCAGGGGGCAAGTTGGACCCAATTTTTTTAAATTTCACATGCGTCTATCTCTGTTTAGTTATGACACACCAACCAGAGATATCAAACTGCCAGCGTAACTCACTAATTCTAGCCATATCAAACCTCTCCTAACCTAAGTGTGGTAGCTAGCTTGGCCATCCAAGGAAAAGGGTTTGTACACTTACTCAAGATGAAGATGAATCTGCCACAACAGTTTCAACAACCAAAAATACAGTTTCACTTAACTCGTAACAAACCATTTTTTTCTAACGTGTGTCACGTGCATACCTTACTTGGGACCCTTTCTAAAATGCTAAGGTAAAATGTCCGTGCCAGAATTCCCGTTTAGGACTATCCATCCCTGACCCTATGCATGGCAGCAATGCAACCATACTTCAAAGCATGGTCCACACACTCCACAACTTGTTGTGAGGGGTTGACTCTAAGTTGTAATCCATTTTAAAGTTGTTCTCACTTTCCAAAAAGAAGCAATGATTGCATATTCTTAATTTTACTCAGAGTAGCTCGCTCAATTACTTGGTAAAACTTAAAAATTAGTAATACACTAATACCGAAATAATTGAATATCGAATATGAAATATTATTATTTTTTTTATCTTGAAAGCAAGGCATCCCCACTAATAAAAGCCATGAGAACCAGTTAAGAGACAATTTTTTTTTAGACAAATATTGCTCTATTCGTATAGTCAAGAATCAAACTTCTGTCATATACTTACACGACCCAGACCACTTCTATCATACTTTATGGGTATGTGAAATGTCCATTGTTAGTTCATATGAAATGCCCACCAAAAAGTGAATTCATAGGAATTTACTTGTCTTTGAAGAATAATAATCGCTTAAAATCTTGTATCCAAAAAAATAATCGCTTAAACTCGTGTATCCGTAGTTTGAATTATGTAAACTATATAATGAATTTCTTACCGTGGGTATATTATACTACATTGTTATCACAATGTCACAGGAGAGGAGACTCTCATTCCCATTTTTGTATCATAATTACCACCATATGATCATAATGTTGAATACATATAAAATATAAAGGTAATAATCCCTATCCATATGCAAATCTAATTGTGAATTCTTTTATTCTTAAATTAAATATAAAAGAAGGGTTGGTAGGAAGTAACTCGCTACCCTAGATCTAATTGTTTTTTTTTTTTTCATTTATATGTCATGTAAAGAGATTACGTCCATAAAGTTTATTGTTGTGGCTCTAAATTTTCAAAGTTCTTTCCGTTACTTCTGTCCTCTCTGGTTTCATAAACAGTGTTACAAGCGACGTACACATTTCTCTCTTTTAATACCAAACCCGATGGTGTCATTGCATGCCCCTTTCACTCTCCTTGTCAATGATACCCCATAAATAAAAGGACTTTCTCACGATGTTTACACTGTTCCCCGGTGAAGGATCAGAACAGCCACAGCGCTGTACGTACACCATAAAACAAGTGCTAGATGATGAAGACAAAGACTTTATATAAGAAAAATACTCCCACCACCAATCCTACTGTACAAATTACAAAATCAATAAGGAGAGAGAATAAACATTCAAACATTTAACACCTTAAAAGAAAACCCCATCCCATATGAAGAAAAAAAACTGAAGAAAGCAAGTAGATAAGATAAGCTATCACAACTCAAAGGAAATAAATATGAAACACAACCCTGTCCGCAACTGAGCACTTCAAAATTCAAATGCTAAGTAGATCGGTTGGTGGCGACTGAGGAGGATGTTGATCTTTAGGTTCCTTTGATGCCGTGGTTGGAGACTCTAAACTGTTTGATGATGACAAAGAGGATTCTGTGATTGTTAAGTCTCCTTGTTTTGAGCTTGGTGGTTTCGGAAGCTCGGTCAGAATTTGCACAACTTCGCGCATAGTTGGCCGCTCCACTGCCTGTTCCTCAACACATAGCATGGCTACATAGAAAACATGCATCACCTCATGAAGTGGAACCGAGGGAAGTCTAGGATCAAGAACTTTTAGAACTCCTTCCTTGTTTGAGTCTGTCATTTTTCTTACCCATTGCACAATGTCCACGCCATCACCAAACTCGCCAACCGGTTTCCTGCCTGTTACAAGCTCCAAAAGAACCACTCCAAAGCTGTACACGTCGCTTTTCTCATCGACTTTCAAAGTGTAGGCATACTCTGCAGTCAAAATTTCAACTTAAATCAACAACTACAAACAGAAATAATACAGCCACATTAATTGAAGACAATTAAGATAAAGTCAATATGTGATAAAAGCAAAGGAAAATGGCATCCATTTACTTTGACGTACATGTTGCCAATTAATCAGTTTCCAACTGTGAACATCTCTAACCTATAACTACAGGATTTGACTAATTATAGGTTGGGGGCTACGATCAAGACTCAAAGGACACAGTTAGCTACCATTAGCTTTAAATAGTAATAGTAATTGCAAGCATACTAATTTAGAGGACAAGTCAAGAGGTTATTAGTGTTTGATAAGGGAAGGTAGGCAACATAGCATGTTAGCATTTATTAATGAATTAGGCACACCAAACAGCAACATCTACAGTTCACTTCTACGCCTAAACCAATGATGTTGAGTGAAACGAGACAAACACCGACAGTTAAGGATTCTAGATAGAAATATAGAAGAAATAAAGACTACTATTATTCACACTAGTTCAACATATAATCATCAATTGTGTTGAATTTCAATATATTACCTGGAGCTATGTATCCATAAGAACCAGCAATAGCAGACATGCATTCGGATGCTCCAGAATCTTGCAGGAATTTAGCGAGCCCAAAATCAGCAACATGTGCTTCAAAATTGGAATCAAGAAGGATATTGTTGGATTTAACATCTCTATGGACAATGAGTGGTGAACAGTCATGGTGTAGATAGCAAAGGCCCTTTGAAGCCTCCACAGCAATCTTATACCTTGTGTACCAATGCAAGTGGCCCCCTTTCTTGCCATGAAGAACCTCACCTAAACTTCCATTAGGCATGTACTCATACACCAAGAGATTTGTCTCATGGTTTGAACAGAAACCCAACAGTCTAACAATGTGTCTGTGTCGAATCCTACCCAATGTCTGAATCTCAGCATTGAAACCATGATCATGGGAAGATCCTCTGCTCATAGCTGGTAACCTTTTCACAGCAACATTATCCCCGTTAGGCATTGCCCCTTTGTACACAATGCCAGCACCCCCTTTCCCTATTATGTTGTCCTCCTTCAAGCAATCCAAAACATCATCTACAGTGAAGTCCAAGCGCTGGAACGCCGTTAATTTCCATGCTCGAGCTTCACTGGCCTTCTTCAAAGCCCGGGCTTTGATTATTGCAGCAACAGCAAATAAAATGGAACACACAAGCAACCCAATAACTAACAAAAGCTTCAATGAAGAAGAGAGTGGACCTTTAACATGGGGTTGGCGAGGGCCATTCGCAACCCCATCTTTACAAGGACCCAAATATGGGCCACAGAGTTCAGGGTTCCCTAAGAAAGAGGTGTAGTTAAAGTAGCCGAATTGGCCAGTGCCAGGAACCAACCCAGAGAAATTGTTGTATGAAAAATCAACAGAAGTCAAACTCTGCATAGAGGCAATGGAACCTGGGATAGACCCATCTAAATGGTTTCTTGAAAGGTTGAGATAATTCAATATCCGCATGGAAGTAATCTGGTTTGGAATCTCACCAGAGAGCTCATTGCCACTGAGATCAATGAAGGTCAAAAGCTTGCACCTACTTATCTCAGGAGCAACGGGACCCGAGAACTTGTTATGACTAAAATCAATCTTCGAAAGCTGTTGCAGCCTCCCAATCTGAGGAGGAATTCGACCTGAAAACTCATTACCATCAAGAAGAAGCTTCTGCATGCTAGTGAAGTTCCCAATGGTGGATGGCAACGGCCCAGAGAGTTTGTTATTAGAGAGACTAATCTGACCAAGATCAGTGGCAATGGAATCATCCTCCGGAAACTGTCCCGTGAGAAGATTATCCTGAAGCTCGACCTGCGTAAGCTTCGGAAGCCCAAATAGACCCTTCGGAATAGAACCGTTCAGAAAGTTCTCTCCCATCCGAATCCTATTCAGAGACTCGCACTTCCCAAGAGAATCTGGAATGGGACCGAACAAATAGTTCCCGAGAGTTATCAGAGTCTGAAGACGATTCCCATAACACATATCTGGAGGTAGCGTCCCCGTTATTTTGTTCGAAGAAAGATCAACGAGAGTGAGTCTTCCATTTTTCCCCAAACTCTGAGGAATGCTTCCGGTGAAGTTGTTCTCCCAAAGCTGCAACACCTCCAAAGCCGGTAACTCTCCAACAAACTCGGGAATCGCGCCGTGGAGCTTGTTGCGGAACAGGTTCAACAGAGTGAGATTCTTCAGCTCCGCAAAACTCGCCGGAACCTCTCCGGAGAGCATGTTGTTGGAAAGGTCCATTGACTTGAGGCTTTTCAAGTTCCCCAGCTCGGAAGTGAGAGAACCGGAGAGCGCATTCACCTGAAGAAACAGCGTGTCAAGATTCTGAAGCTTTCCTAGCTCCGCCGGAATCTCACCGGAGAGGCCGCAGTAGGCGGCGTCGAGGCGTACGAGGTTGGAGAGGTTTCCAATCTCGGGCGGGATGCCGCCGGAGTAGGTGTTATAGTAACCAATGTAGAGCTCGCGGAGGGCGGAGAGGTTTCCGAGCTCCGGGGCGATGTCGCCGGCGAGCTCGTTGCCGGAAAGGGCGAGGTAGCGGAGGTGCTGCCAGGTGCCGTACTCGGGAGGGATCTTGCCGGAGAAGAAGTTGCCGCCGAGGTGGAGGTGGCGGAGGAGCGGCATGGAGGCGACGGCGAGAGGTAAAGAACCAGTCATATTGTTGTTGTAGAGGTCGAGAACCTCCAAGTTGGCGAGGCGCGCAAGCTGAGAAGAAAAAGTATCGTTAAAAACATTGTTGGAGAGGTTGAGGATGCGGAGGGCGGAGAGGGCGGAGAAGGAAACCGGGATGGGGCCGGAGAATTTGTTGTCGGGGAGGGAGAGGTGGGAGAGGAAGGGGAGGTGAGAGAGGTGGTCATAGAGAGTGCCGGAGAGAGATAACGAAGTTAGGTTGAGGCTGGTGACGTGGCGGCGAGAGTCGCACGTGACGCCGAACCAGGAGCAGAAGGGAGTGGAGGAGTTCCAGGAGGAGAGAGCATGGGTGGGGTCGTCGCTTATGGAAGATGATTTGAAAGAGAGGAGCGCGCGGTATTCTGAGATGCGCGCTGCGTGGAGGGAGTGGAGGAAAAGCAGAAGCAAGAGAAGGAGTCGCATTTTTTATTTTGTTGCTGTCTGAAAATGGAAATAGAAATGAAGATGAGAAAGTGAAGAGGGTGAGTGAGTCTATATTTGAGTGTTTGTGAGGAGAGCCACTGCTACTGAGCACTGACCCTTTAGCAGAGTCACTGAGGAGGCTGATCTTTATCGTTTCAAGTTTAAACATATAGGGAATTTTGCACTTTTATAAGTTTTATTTACTTGATAAAGAGAACAGAAAAATAAGTGAAATATATTGGTTTATTTGGATATAAGTCTTTAGTGTTTTTAAAATTTTTTTATTGAAAATATAGTGTTTTTTTTATTGGAAAAATTCTCAAAAGTAATTTTAGTATTATTTTCAAATAGTTTTATATACATATATTATAATAACAAATAATAATTCCAAAAAAGAATTCTGCATAAGATACGTATACTCCTATGCCCTCCTATGGTATGCCTAGCATGTTTTGAGGTTTCTGTTGCATAATCCATTTAAGAATTGTGTCTTTTTAATAATTTGACCTTTAATTTCACGGTTCTGCTCATTTCAAAAAAGTAAATGATTTTACTTGCGCATTTATACATTTGTTGCTTCGTATCTGTTTCACTTTTTTCTCTAATTACGGTTAGAGTCATCTTATCTTCTAAAATTTCTGCAATCTTATTATTCCGTTCGCCTGTGTAGACGTGGAATTGAAATATGTGAAGAAAAAAGTAACGTATAATTAGCATTTTATGAAGTGTCACACCGTTTAAGCTTTCTTTCAACAACACCCAAACTTTCGTTTAATGTATTTTTTGTCATTGTTTTTTTTTTTTTCATGCACAACCAATGTAGTTTGGTAGTGATGAATGCACAAGATGATACGTAGTTTTATATTTTAAAAAAAGTAATTGCAAGTAAAAAAAAGGAGTAAACTATACACACGCTTAAGAGGATGAGTTGTTATGAATTATTTATTATTCATACAATCTATGTTATTCATATTTTTCCTCCGGTTTGGTCATTTTTTGATTTGTTTTGTTGATCTTTGATGATTGAAGTGAATTCAAAACTTGAAATGCATGATAATTGCATTGTTATATATATTTATTTCTATAACATAATGTTAGATGTTAGATGTTAAATGTAAACATATTCAATATTGATTAAAAGTTGATAAAGAAATCAACACATTTCAACATTAGTTATTTTATTAATTGATTTAGGATATATGTTATCTTATATGACTGAAGTCACATTATACATAAGATGTCATCATAACCAATGTTGAAAATGTAGATTTCTACATCAATTTTGTTATTAATTTATGTAAAATATGATGTTTTACATCGATTATTATCTAAACTCATGTAGAATTTGAGTGCGTTTTTTTTAACTTGACATTATGCTTTGCATCCGACCCATATTTTATACATTCAATTATGTATCTTTTTTGTAAACACGTGCAATGACCCGTATATATATATATATATATATATATATATATATATATATATATATATATATATAGACACACACACACACGCACACACACACACAAAAATTATAGATTAAAATCAATAAAATATAAAACAAAAGTTCATAAAAGAGAAACAATGATTTTTAACGAAGAAAATCCGTCAAAGCAAGGGTAAACACCCCATATCTTCTAGAATAAAGAAACAACTTCCCTATTATCATTAAGTAATACAAGAGAGTTTGTATGTGCACAAGCACTTATCAAAATGGAGTTAATTGACAAAGTTTATAAAATGACAAACACTAATTAAGAATTCACATCACAACATAATCACATTTCAATATCAATTACAACAATAAAAACAAATACTTACTCCATACATTTTAATCATAATTTTTTCGTCAATTCGAACAATAAAAATAGACATTTTTAATTTTATAAACAAAAATGGAGAAGACCATAAAAAAAATCACACCCTAAGAATTGGTTGCATCTTCATCATTGTGTCCATGTCAGCACGTAGGAGTCTGAGCATAGAACATTGTAGATAAGCCATCACATTCCCCACATGTTGAGTAGAGTGAGGGGATTACTTAGACCCGGTTCTATTTAGAATCGATGTTGAAATAAGTTTACAACATCAATTGTTAAGAATAATGTTGTAAAGTTATATTGAATTTTTAAAAATGTCATTGTGCCTTTTTCAACATGCTTTTTCAAAAATTGGATTTGACAATGTAAAATGTATGTTGTGTAATAGTGGAGGTTTAAGTTACACTCACTTAATTTTTAGAAGGAATATATTAGCAAGTTATAATTACATATTTCTTAAAATAAACTTTAGTTGTAACTTGTTAAATTACTCTTTCTAAAAAAATAAGTGAGTGTAAATTAACAAACTTTCTCTATATAATAATTAAAATATCATTGAGATTGTATTGGTTAATTCTGACATTGATTACTGGTTTTGTCTTTATTTTTATTAGGACTACCACATGTTCATTATTTCTATTAACCTTTATGTGATATGTAACTAGATATTTTAATTTACAAAATAAAAATTTAATAAAATTCTATTATGTGTCACTTAGAAATTATGATAATGTTGTGACTTGTAACATGTAATAATTTCTCATGCCAAGATGTCTTGCTTTTTTTTTTTGGTGATCACCAAGATGTTTTGCTTAGTCTATCTAACACCATTTACGCTGATAAAACTTAGAGGAACCAAAGTTAAATATAAGGGTTGATGTTGCATTTCCTCCCTTTTTTGAGCGTGTTTATAAGGTTGGGGTGGGGTGGTCATAGGAGACAATAACGACTAGTTAATGTCGGGATATTTGTTACAAGAGGTGCAAAGGTATTGATGAAGCTACAATAGTACAATGGTGAATCTCTTAGCAGTATAAAGTAGTTGGTTTTCAAATATATATGAACTAGGACTACATAAATTTTATTAGAGGATCATTTTTTATTCTAAGGTCTTCGAGGGAATTGTAGATTTTTCGTATGATAAATGCATTCTCAAAGATATTAATTTATGTGCTTCTTTATTTCCTTTATTTTAGTTATGATTAATGATTATACACTTGGGTGACATAACAACTTGGTGGATGTACTTGTCAATCATGTTAAATTATGTTAAAATGGCATTTAGACGTAGGATGTCTTTACCTTTATTAGTTTCAAACCTTGTAGTGTGTTTTTTTTTTACACTTTTGATTAAAAAAATCATCATGTTTTCATCTTAAAGGAAATAAGCAAACACATTTAACTTAATATATGTTGTTTACTACAAAAAAACTTGATTAAATTATAATTTATCTAAATTGTATAGTTAAATATAATATTTTAAAATTTAATAATATTTTTAAAAGTAAAATAGTTGTTGAATTGATTAAAAATATACATTTATAATTTATTGGTTTAACTAGTTTTCTTAAATTCTTTAGAATGTGAGTTTGGGTCTAATTCAACGCCAAAAGCTAGCTCTTATAGAAGAATGTGTGGATGAATCCAATTTTTCAGCCAGATAATGCTCAAGCATATCCTCTTCTTCATCATCTTCAAAATCATCTTCATCAAGGTCAATATCTTCCTCATCCTCCACGTCAGATTCCTTAGTGACAGCAGCCACACCTTTCGCTATTCAACTTTCAAACCACTGTCTTCCACTAAGCTTTTTTTCCTTAGAAGCTGTGAGCACAAACTCTGGCATTAGCTTGGCTCGTTGCAGTGCTAGTTCAGCTTCAAACCTTTCTCTTTATTCCAAAAATGTTTCAACGGTAACTAGTTCCTCGTGGGGTATCACTAATCAATTTTGGCTGCTTCTTCTACTTCAGTACTCCCAACATCATCTTGAGAAAATCGATCAGCCAACCACTCTTTAGCTGAGGTAACAAGTGTGTAGATCATAGCCATACCAAGATTTTCACATGCCTCTTGTTGAAGTTTTTCTTTCAAAATCCTTAGATCTTCAGCAGATATTCCTTGCAAACTTTTCAAATTTAAAAGTGGAGGTTCATCAAGATTTGTTTTTGTGTGTGAAAAGATCAAAGCCAGTTGAGTTAGATTAGTTATTGACCCATCTTCATCGTCATCCTGTGCAACAACCTTTATTTGGAAGCACCAATTGGAAGTACTTAGGCCACTTTGACTAGAGTGTATTTCTTTGAACTCATCCATGAGTATAGCTTCCAATGCTTCAATCTCCATATCCTACTCTTGTTTGTAGTCAGTCATGATTGGAAATTGATTCCTATTAGAATGTAGAGAGAGAAAGAGGGAGGATGGGATTAGCAAAGCGGTGTTAGGGCAACACTGGGAAGGGAAGACCTAACCACTGAAACATTGCTTCTCTCTAAATGCTACGTTTTGACAAGTAAGTTGTAATTTCGATTCATTCCAACATGAACAACATGAATGCACGATTCAAACTCTCTTTTTTTCTTTTCTTTATTTATTGGGAAAAATCCAAGTCACACATCGACAAAAGATAAAGCCAAAATAGAGTATATAAGTGAGGGGCAACCCTCACCCCTAGAGCTAGCTTTTGGGGTTGAGTTAGGTCCAAACTCATTTTCTAAAGAATTTAAGATGGTCTCAGAGCATATCTAAGATTTCATTCAAAGGGCCACCCACCTTGTTATCCATGCACCAAGCCCAAAACGTGTTGTGCGTGAAGGGGTGTATTGAGAAAAATCCAAGTCCCACATCGGCTAAAGATAAAGTCAAAATAGAGTATATAAGTGAGGGGCGACCCTCACCCCTAGATTTGGAGTTGAGTTAGGTCCAAACTCACATCCCTCATCGTTCCACATGCACAAAAACAACACCTAGTTACCTTCAAGATTATCATTGTAATCTCTCCACTACTGGCAACGTACCATCTTCTTCATGAAAATAAAAGGAAAACTTTTATACAACCAAGAGGGGGGTGAATTGGTTGAACTTTGGTAAATTAAAATTTTACAAATCAGAGTTGTCACAGGATCTTTATCACTTTAAAAAATATTTAAAACCAAGACTCTTGTATTCAATCAAATTCCTTTGTCAAGAAACCAATAAGCTGAGAAAAACTTTCTGTGCAAACAATTTGAATCACAACCAAAGCAATTTAGAGATGAAGAGAAGAGAAGAAAGATTAGCCACAGTTTTTTTATACTGGTTCACTTCAAACACTATGAAGCTACATCCAGTTCTTCCACTCAACACTAGAGTAGAGTTCCACTATTGCAAAAAAATATTCTTACAAGATATTACAAGCCTCTCTTTATCAACCCTAGATAAAGTTCAGAGATCTAAAACACTATTAGACCCTTAGAGACCAAACTCCACTGAGAACACTACTCAGTTTCCCTTAGAGAAACACTATCTCTAAACATCAAGCAAGAAACCCATTTGCAATAAGCCAATCTTTACAGAAATCAATTAAAAGAATTACACCTTCAAAGACTAAGGAAAGATATCACCCGATAATCCAAAGAACATATGCATATGAATGATTTAATCAGGTTGAAAGAGAGATTACAAACTCAATGCATTCCTTTCCTTATGCTTTGAAACAATGATGATGCTTCACTTTACCAAATCAAAAACCCATACGAATTTGTGAAGCCTATATGATGTTAGAAACTCAGAAATCTCACTAAAGAAAGCTCATGAACGTTTGTGATTGCTCAGTATACGAATTTCTCAAAGTTCTAAAAATAGAGCAAGAGGTTTCTATTTATAACAGCTTTCTAACTGAAAATAATCGATTAAACACGCTCCTGTAATCGATTATTTCGCATATGTAATCGATTAATCCAAGAATGTAATCGATTAAAACGCTCCTGATATTTTCTGGGTTTGAGCAATGAACAATGTAATCGATTATTCCATGAAGTAATCGATTAAGACAGTCACACATGTTTTTGTAAATGCACTAAGTAATCGATTACAAAAATGTGGTAATCGATTAAGCCAGTCAGTCCTATATTTTCATATGTACTATGTAATCGATTAGAACGACATGTAATCGATTAAGCCAGCAGGACATGTTATTCATTTGCATGGATGTTATCGATTACAAATAGTTGGTAATCGATTAAGGCAGTCAACATGATTTTTCTTATTTAGCCTATATAATCGATTAATTCGATATGTAATCGATTACAATGATCTTGATGTGTTTTCCAGAAGGCATGAAGAACAAAATAATCGATGCCATCAATGCAGTAATCGATTAATGCAGGAAAATAACATTTTTCTAAAAACTTATCTTTTTAAATGCTTTACTTGTGAATGCCTTTTACTTAGACCTTAATTCTAACAACCCTGAATGAATGATTATGCATGATATGCTTTTGGATTATTAGATTACTAAGCTTTCCTTTTACATGAATCAAATTGGTCTTCAATAGCTTTCTTTAACATTTTCCAATGAGGCATGTTGAAAGCACAAAATACTTAAAGCTTGATTCCAGTTCATTCATTGCATGACTCCTCTTGAATCAACACTTCAGGTACCACTCCTTATCCACTTTCTTCTGTTTTAAGTTACTCTTCCTGCTCTCCAAGTTTTTGTAGGTTTTTCCTCAACTCATCTACCATGGTTGAACCAAGAACTTACTCTCAAGCTGCTTTCAATTCTGACTGGTAATAAGCTATGCAGGCAAAAATCTCCGTTTTAAAAGAAAATGGTACATGGTCTTTGGTTGATCTACCTTTTGGAAAGAAACCCATCGGTTGCAGATGGATTGATAAAATTAAATACAATCTGGATGGCTAAGTTGAGCGCTTCAAGGCCTGTCTTGTCGCTAAAGGATATGCACAACTCGAAGGGGTTGATTATTTCGAGACCTTTTCCCCAGTTAAGAAGCTTACTACGGTTCGCATGCTTATTTCTTTTGCTTTTGCCAATGGTTGGTTCTTGCACCAACTTGATGTCAACAATGCCTTCCTCTATGGAGATTTGAATGAGGAGGTTTATATGACTTTGCCTCAAGGGTTTGCTAACTTCGATCCTCCCAAGGTTTGTTGTCTTCGTAAGTCCTTGTATGGCTTAAAATAAGCCATCTGCCAGTGGCACTCGAAGCTTTCTATTGCTCTGGTGCTACTTGGTTATATGCAATCCCAGGCAGACCACTCTTTCTTTGTATTAAAGACAACAACTTCAATGACAACTCTCCTAGTGTACGTCGATGACATCGTTCTTGCAGGGACTGACATGGCTGAAATTGATCGCGTCAAGTCCCACTTGCATGGACAGTTCCTTATCAAAGATCTTGGTACCTTATGGTTTTTTCTCAGCCTTGAGATTGCCCGTAACGCCTTTGACATTATTTTGAATCAACGCAAGTGTAACGCCCGGCCACTTGTAGGATCAACGACTGTCCCTACATACCAATACAAGACTTTTCAGTGTGCTTTGTCCTCACTCACACACTTCCTGAGAAACTTCCCAGGAGGTCACCCATCTCAAGATTGCTCCAAGTCAAGCACGCTTAACTGTGAAGTTCTTATGTTATGAGCTACCGAAAAGTAGATGCACCTTGTTGGTATAGGTAGTACCTATTAAATCCTTTTAGGTTATCCTCAACTGTACAGTCCCATACCTGCACAGCCTCTGGATCCCTCTCGTTCGGGTGTGTATTCGATTCATTCATGTACCCCTCCCGCTGGAAGCCTGCCAGGAGCCGCTCCTTGTCCGTGCCTCACTGCACCGGCGATCATTCCCCGCCCTCGTCAGCGCCCGGGATGTTACATGCCCACCAGCTTCCGCCTGGTTCGTCCTCGAACCACACCGTACTGGTAGAGAGGCCTTGCTCTGATACCACTTGTAACGCCCGGCCACTTGTAGGATCAACGACTGTCCCTACATACCAACACAAGACTTTTCAGTGTGCTTTGTCCTCACTCACACACTTCCTGAGAAACTTCCCAGGAGGTCACCCATCTCAAGATTGCTCCAAGTCAAGCACGCTTAACTGTGAAGTTCTTATGTTATGAGCTACCGAAAAGTAGATGCACCTTGTTGGTATAGGTAGTACCTATTAAATCCTTTTAGGTTATCCTCAACTGTACAGTCCCATACCTGCACAGCCTCTGGATCCCTCTCGTTCGGGTGTGTATTCGATTCATTCATGTACCCCTCCCGCTGGAAGCCTGCCAGGAGCCGCTCCTTGTCCGTGCCTCACTGCACCGGCGATCATTCCCCGCCCTCGTCAGCGCCCGGGATGTTACATGCCCACCAGCTTCCGCCTGGTTCGTCCTCGAACCACACCGTACTGGTAGAGAGGCCTTGCTCTGATACCACTTGTAACGCCCGGCCACTTGTAGGATCAACGACTGTCCCTACATACCAACACAAGACTTTTCAGTGTGCTTTGTCCTCACTCACACACTTCCTGAGAAACTTCCCAGGAGGTCACCCATCTCAAGATTGCTCCAAGTCAAGCACGCTTAACTGTGAAGTTCTTATGTTATGAGCTACCGAAAAGTAGATGCACCTTGTTGGTATAGGTAGTACCTATTAAATCCTTTTAGGTTATCCTCAACTGTACAGTCCCATACCTGCACAGCCTCTGGATCCCTCTCGTTCGGGTGTGTATTCGATTCATTCATGTACCCCTCCCGCTGGAAGCCTGCCAGGAGCCGCTCCTTGTCCGTGCCTCACTGCACCGGCGATCACTCCCCGCCCTCGTCAGCGCCCGGGATGTTACAGCAAGTATACCCTTGAGCTTCTTTCTGATAGAAGCTTCTTGGGTGTCAAGCCTACCTCAACACCTCTTAATCTCGCTTTGAAGTTTTCTCGCACTCAAGGTACTACCTATGTTGACCCCCTAGTTTCAATCGATTTGTAGGTCGCCTTTTATATCTTACAACCACACTGCCCGACATTGCTTTTGCTGTGCAACAATTAAGTCAGTTTGTTGCTTCTCCTATGGATTATCATTTTCAGGCTGCCACACGTGTTTTGCGGTACCTCAAAGGTTCTTCTTCTCACGGCCTGTTCTTCTCCGCCAACAGTCCTTCAACACTCTTGACTTTTTCGAATTCTGACTAGGCTTGCTGCCCAGATACTTGTCGCTCCATCATCGGGCATTGTGTCTTCATGGGCTCCTCATTGGTTTGTTGGCGCTCGAAGAAATAGGCGATTGTCTCTCGTTCCTCTTCGGAGGCGGAATATTGGGCTCTTGCTGCCCTTACTTGTGAACTACAATGGTTACACTTCCTTCTGACTAATCTTCATCATGCTCTGATTACCCTCATCAGTGTTTATTGTGACAATCAAGCTGCCATTTATTTGGCCCATAACCCTATGTTCCATAAACGGTGTAAGCATATCGAGATCAACTGCCATGTGGTTTGCGAGAAACTTACCACCGGTTTGTTGCATCTGCTTCTGGTTCCTTCCTCGGCTCAACTTGCTGAAGTCTTCACTAAGGCCCTGCAACCTTCGTCGTTTCATTCTATAATCTCCAAACTGACAAGCACTCCATTCATTGTCCACTTTGAGGGGGGGAGGGGTAATACGAATAGATTCTGTTTTAGAATCTATTATAGGATCTGTTATAACAATCATATCTTTATGTTATTATTTTGTTAGCAGAATTTCTACACATGTAAACTCTATATAAGGATTTTTTGTTGCCTACATTCAATAAGAAGAAAATACACAAAAGCATGAAATCTCATAACTATGATCTACACACTTGTTACCTTAGCTAAAGAGTGGTTGGCTGATCGATTTTCTCAAGATGATGTTGGGAGTACTGAAGCAAAAGAAGTAGCCAAAGATGATATAGTGATACCCACGGGGAACCAGTTATCGTTGAAACATTTTTGGCATGAAGAGAAAGGTTTGAAGCTCAACTAACACTGAAACGAGCCAAGCTAATGCCAGAGTCTGTGCTCACAACTCCTAAGGAAAATAAGCTTAGTGGTAAAACAATGGTTTGAAAGTGGAAGAGCGAAAGGTGTAACTGCTGCCTCTGAGGAATCTGACGTGGAGGATGAGGAAGATATTGATCTTGGTGAAGAAGATTTTGAAGATGATGAAGAAGAGGATATGGTTGAGCATTATCAGGCTGAAAAATCAGATTCATCCACACATTCTTTTATAAGAGCTAGCTTTTGGGGTTGAGTTACACCCAAACTCACATTCTAAAGAATTTAAGATGATATCAGAGCATACTCAAGATTCATTCAAAGGACCACCCACCTTGTTATCCACACAACAAACCCAAAAGTGTTGGGCGTGAGGGAGCGTATTGGAAAAAACTCAAGTTCCACATCGGCTAAAGATAAAGCCAAGATAAAGTATATAAGTGAGGGACAACTCTCATCTCTTGAGCTAGCTTTTGGGGTTGAATTAGACCCAAACTCATAGTCTAAGAATCTAAGAAGTTTTGAACTAATAATAATTAGATATATATATATATATATATATTAAATATTATTTTAAATAATTAATTAATATAAGCAATAAACAATTCAAGTTAAGTTTTAAATTAACATGTAAATATTATATTATACATATTGTATTAAAATAAGAAAAAATAAACTATGCATTTATAGTATGAAGTATTTTTATATTTTCATCTAAACACAAATAAATAAATATATGTTAAATTTGTTGACTTATAATAACTACTTTAAAATTTAAATTATTGATGATTTCTATTGACTGATAATTTAATTTTTTACATAGACAAATTACAACCATTAAACTCTTAAAATAATGATAAATATAATAAAAAACAATAACAATAAAGAAATAATAATATGATAATAAATATTCGATATGATAATTATTTTATTTTAATA
>PYAF01000348.1:1736250-1757994 GCA_007407185.1 Glycine tomentella
AATACTCCTATTGTATAAGATATATGAAATATTGTTTCATTTTTAAATATTTGGGTAATATGCATGTGTAAGGCTTTTTTGGATCGGATTTTATGTACTCAAAATTTGATGCATTTGGTAAAGTTAATAAAGTTGAACTATTTGATTTTCATCTAACAATTCTCATTCCAGTGGAAAAAAAATATATATTACAATTCTCATTTATCCACATTGAATTCGAATTCCTATTTTTATCTGGGTATTTGGATAAATAAGTAAGCTCCTGTATATATATGATAAAAAAAAAGTTATTGTTTATATAAAAAAAATGAGCACCAAAAAATAAATATAAAAAAGTATGTTCTTGCTAATTAGTACTTTTATAATATTAATTAAAATCTAATAATAATTTTTCAAAAATCAATTTAGAGAAACATTAAAATTACAGTAAAATATATCAATAATAATTTTAATGAATTTTTAACCAATATCTTTTCATAAAAAATGATATTTATCTAAAAAATAAGCAGAAATAAATATGTATTGAAGAATCTTACCCCGAAGTCAGGGAAATATATTTAAGGTCTCTTTAAATACAAATTAAAAATATTTTTAAGAATTTTTTTTATTAAAAATACATTGCTTTATTAGTAGAAAATTTTTAATTTTTTTTTTTGATCTTGTATTCAAATATTATTTATATTAGTACTTAACATAGACGTGCTTTTACATTTTTCTGACAATGATGCGATGTATAATATTTGGAATGAATTGGACCCATTGATGTGATTCATCAAATGGACAAGAGGACCCACAGCCAGTGTGTGACCATCAAGATAAGAAAACTAGACATCATTACAAAAAATGAGTTTACCACGCACACAGCTTACAATTGGACATGCAAGAACGAAGAAATTGAAAAAAAAGAAAATTAACTAAAAAAAATATAATAGGTAATTATTAAACAGTAATAATTTTGTTGGATTGGATAAAGCTGGTCAAACATTGCTGACTGACACAGGAAGAGAGAAGAAGACGATTAGTAACAAAACCCTATGTTCGTTATCTTCTGCGCTACTCGCATTATTACAAGAACAACACTCTATTGGGGAAATGGGACTTGCAAATTTGATCTCTTTTTTACCCTTTTATTTCACTCTAATTACGAAGCCACAAATGTGGGCCATAGGACTTCCTACTAATGTAGGTGAAAGTAAAATGTTTGGGAAGTAAAAAGTTTGGGAAGAAAAAATATTTTTCTACCAAAAAATAGTTCATTTTGGAAATTAACAATATATATATATATATATATATTCAAGGATCATTAATAAGAATTTTAAGAATACTAATTAAAAAATAATATATATATATATTATGATTTTTATCAAAAAAAGTTACACTTTTTGATAATTAAAGAATTACTAGTACTATAAAGTATTGATAATAACTTTTTATAAAAACTTTTACTGTTAATTTTTTAACTGGTATTCTCATTACTTTGTTAACATTTTTTATAATTATTTTACAATAAATTAAACTAGATAGTGTTAAAGTTTTCATATAAAAAATTACGTGTTAAGGTCTCATTTATTTTAAAGTTAAATAAAAATAATTCAGATAAAGTTTAGATAAAATGTGTTGCAGCATAATTTTTCTGTAAAAATATAATTTAGAGAAGAAAATAAACATGCCTAAAAGATTTGTACACTTTTAAATTTTCATAAAATCCTTTTTTTCTTTCATTTTCACAAAGACATAATTTAATGCAAGACGTTAAATTTCACTTTAGCAATTTTTAATTTTCCAAAAGATACTTTTAGACGATTTTATCTAAATATATGTACGAGGTGTTGATCGATGAAAATAAGCGTTGGAGTTTCATCCACTATCTTTATCTATGTATTGTATGGGCAGTGAAAGGGAAGAGTGAAGCCATCAAAACGTGGGTAGCAAGTATCCTATCTAATACAAAACAATGGTCCCCTCAATATCAAGGAAACAACATGCTTTGCTGGAAGAGAATGACCAAGCAGTGACCAAACGCATACATCAAGTAATAATTATATGAGCATAAATAACCAAGCAATCCTTTGCCTTAGCCCTCAAATTTCAATCAGGTTTGAATAAGTGACAATTAACAACATATATGCAAGTAACTACATACTGCAAATGGTAGCTATGTGTATTTGCACTAATAAAACCAATAATGTAATTTATCACTTTAACTAGGTGGGTATTAATTGCCCTTATTTCTTCCGGAGAAATTATTGTTGGAGCATCATATAGTACAGTACTATTTATTATTTTGGTAAATCTTCATGTGATGTATGTAGTCGAGTTTCTTTAAGTTATAGAAAAAGTTAATAAAATTAAACTACATATTAGATAGAGATTAAAACAACATTATGAATAGATGGTGATTTCAGATTATATTATAAGTAAACAATTTCCTTTTGGTAAATTTGCAAGAATTTCTATAATCATTTTGATGTTCATTTAGTGGATTTTATCTCATTCTAAAATTTGTTTGCAATAAAGTTTTCCTTGATTATCTTTTATTGTTGTATTATTAGTACAAAATATTTATCTATTGATAGATGACCAATATTTTTTATTAAAGAATCTGATTAATAATCTTTATTTTTTATTATTGTGTTATTGATAAAAATATTTATTAATTTTTCGATGATTAAATTTTTTATCTGTTAAAAACCTGCCTATGTATAGCATTTTTTATTTATTTATGTTAAACTACCTTTAAAGAAATTTGAATACACTTTTACTTGTAACTTGGATTTATAACTGATAATTTCTAGAAACAATTTATATAATTACTACTATAAGTATAAGTATGTAAATGTTAGTTTGTGAGATCAATCATTTAGTACGAAAGTAAATAAAACTGATTTTCGAGATCTAAGAAAGAATTATCTAGAAATAGATTCTGACGGATAAAGAATTCTGTTTATTGAGAAGTAAAATGCCATAGTGTAAGAATTGTGGATAAGTTGAAAATCAAGAATGTTACACTAAGCATTAAAGTTAGAATTGCATTAAGAGTTATTATTTTTTTTTAATAAAATTGCATTAAGATGGTATAACTTTTCCGATCCTCTCCTTTACCACAACTTTTTTCTGCACCTATAAAAAAATTGATGTTCGTACTTTTACTCCATGATCCTTTATAATGTTACACACGCACCCTTTTGATTCTGATTCCTAAAGCCTAGGTAAAAAGCCAATAATGTCGGAACCGCGTTCTCTTGATGACTTTAAACAGCTGAATATCCGCGAATTAAGAAGCAGATCATCATGCACAACCATTTAAATTGGCTTCAAATTCAACCAGTAGTTACCAAATTTGTGCACTGTGAACTTTTCCAATTCAAGAATCAAGCAGGGATCTTAATTGGTATACATTGTACTTAGTAAGGCAGATTGATGCCCACGTTGATTAAGAACAGGATTAATTAAGAGATGCCCTCCTAATCAATCGCAATCACTCCGGTGCTGTAGTTTCTATCAAGGGGGTGCTTTTGATTTTGGCCGCTTAAATTAGATATATTGTCATCAGAATAATGTAGGCCATGATTCATTTCTAGCATCCAAGAAAATATATGCATCGGTGCATCTCAGTGTTCCACTTTATTGCAAGAGAGGTCAAGTTTGTCCTTATATAACCTTTTGATTAATCATTTAAGAATTGGAGACTCGTTTCTACGTGCCTTACTTGGCCGGATCGAATTAATCATCATGCAAAGTCAGATTAATCTTGCTGATGTTAACAATCACAAAGCACGTGATCGGATGAATATCACAATAATTCTGGGGTTAGCTAGCTAGAGAAGGAATTTTAGGAATAATTTTAAAAACTATTTTAAGCTTCCTTATCTACATAGATTAAAAAATTATTGAAAGAGGGAGTAGATCTCCATGCTGGTTCTTAACTAGCTTTATTATTTTTTTCTTTTTTAAGAAAAGTTTATGGCTAAAACTTGGATATAGTAATATATGTGTTCAAGTCTGAATCTTAGAAGCCTTAACGTCAAAGATCTTAGAGTTGTCAATAAAATCTTAGAGTGTGCCGGATCCTTAGGTGATAAAAGGAGAATTATCTTTATTTGTGGAATTTTTCTAGGTCAAAGGTCTGAGATCCAATGTTAAAGTCTCTACTATTATGTTATGGATTGTTCACTATTTTTTATCACCCTATCTGACCCAACTATTTACAGTCCCTCAAGCTTGGACCTAAGTAGTGTAGGTACTTATTATACTTGGTGTTTATTTGCGTAGGAATTCGATCAAACACAACTACCGTTCCAGGGAAAGCTTCCCTCAGGTTGCTTTGGCGTTGTCTGCATTGGAAAGCAAAATTTCTCCATTGAATGTGGTCTGAATGGGTTTCCAAATGCACTTTTAGTCAGCTTACCTTATGCTCGAACAGTCAAATATGCATACTATTTGGTGGATAAATTTGTTTTCAGAGTACTAATTAGGTATTCACTGTTTCAAAACAATGATCTTGTTAGCTTTTTATTTTTGTTCTAAAATAACAATCTTTTTAGCTTTTTCAAACTATTTTTCCAACAATATTCCTAGACATGATTAAGAAGATCAATTAATACTTACATTGAAATGAGATATTGGTCATAAAAATAAGTTAGTGGGTGATAGAATATATTGTTATTGATGGTTAATAGGATAATTTATGACAAAAGTATATGAAAAATTGAGGATATTTTAGTCTAAATTTATATTAATTGAATGTTTTTTGATCGTGTCACACTCTTAAAAGATCATTCTTTACTTTGAAACGGAGAGAGAATAGTAAGTTGAATACTTAATTATAGTTGATTGTGTAATTCTAGTGCGGGACACACAAGATTCGCTAGCTGTAATTGCATTAGATTTCACTTGGAACAAGAAAGACTTTGTGTTGAGTTGAACAAAATTTGGAAGCCCGAAGCTCTTGTAAGTTGTAGTATACCATAAAACACGTTGTATCCTATTCTTAGAATTATTTAAATTGTCTAGGATGCTGTTCCTTTTGTCTACTTTAACACCATTGGAACCCCAAACTATTCATGGGTCTGTCCCTCTAATTCTCTCGAAAATCATAACTGGTCCCTGCTCCCTCACTTGCCTTCCTTCCCTTTTTTCTAACGTACAAGTAACATCTTGGAGTTGTGTGTGATGAATCATGAAAGTCGAAAGATTGAAGCAGAGCAAGTGGTTGATGCACATTATTCAACTTTTGTTTTGTATTGATATGCGAAGGAAATGGCATAGCCAGTCTTTTCAATTTCACAAAAAGAGTAAGGGTTCTGAACACTGATGTAGTATATCGTGATAATAATCCACCCTCCCTAGTCCCTACTCAACAAACTAAGCATAGTCTTTACTTGCAATTTTATATAGTTACATAGAGATTAACGACAAAAGTTTGAATGAGATATTAACAACTACCGCTGAAGATTGAAGACAAAGAGGACACATTGAACTGATTAACGCGTGTTTTTGTTCTTTTCGATCTCATCAAGTTTACTTAACCGACTGCTACATGATAATGTTTGCCAAATTCTACTATCATGCAACCACTTACTACATTTTTTTTTTTTGTAACTACATGCATGCAACCACTACTTACATTTTGTGTCGCGTGTTTTAAACTCAAATTAACAAAAAATAAATGAGTGATGCTTAAGTTTAATTTCAGTTTAATGATTATACACAGTTCATCAATATAATTTTTTTTATCCTGTCAACTAATCAGAAATAATTATTGATATGATTTTTATAAAAAATAATAAACTTATTACAATATAATTATAGTTATGTGATTTTTTTTGCTAAAGAATAATAATTTATAATTGGATAATAGTATAAAATTGTTATGCATTGTATAATGTTTATTTTTAAAAAAATTTAAAAATTAATGACTATATACTTAATTGAAAAACTTTTACATTATTAACTAGTTTAATAAAAAAAATCCAAAAAGTTCATGAACCAACTTATGTATTATTACATCTCAATTAACCTTTTCATATTTTTACTTTTTTCTGCTTTTCATTTGATATCATAAAGAAATTCTAAAGGGTTTAATTGAAGTTTATAAATAATTTATCTATTGGGGATTGGGGACAGCATTTGGGTCCACGAGGTCTAGAAAGGACAAGATTATGTTGAAAAGGATAATTTCTTGGGGTTTGAATACGATTTACAAGCCCAAGAGTACTACCCTCCACTTTGTCCGGTTATGGGCTAAACATAGTTGATGTGGTGAGGATCAGTTTCAGAACCCAAAACAAGAAAGGGGCAAGAACGAATCCAAGAAAAGAAAAGAAAAAGAAAATGGAGTTAATACTCAATGCATGCATTTGCCATTGCTAACTCATTATTGTTGAGTTTGGCATGTATCCATGGATGCACTCATGCACATACCCTTTCTCTGTCCAGTATCAACTCCCACTAACTTTGTCTAGGCTTGGAATTGGAAAGCAACCATTGCATGTCATTCTTATAGTATATCTTTCTCGTATAAAGTATGAAATTAAATTTGTGAGATAACATCGACATCATGATGTGGTATAAAAGTGATTGGTGAGACGATGTATGTCTTTTATTGGACCTTTTTATATTTGTTTTTGACGCAAAGTGGGAAATTAACAAACTGATGTTTCTTGGGCCAGGAACTGGTGTTTGTGTGTCGAGGCACGTTTGACTTATAATTTGTAAATTATAAGTTGACAATATATTTTTTACCTGCATAAAAAATAGCTTGAAACAGAAGAATACCCTAAAATATATTATATTATATATTTTAAATAAATTATTTATGAATAAACATAGTTCTTCAAATTAGGATGTGTATATTGTTATATAGATATGTTATGTCATAACGTAACTTTGAAGGCTTTTGTTTTTCTGTTGAAAAACCAATTGGGACGTTGACCCCTTATTGTGACATGCATATGTTAATTCAGTAGTTTTTTTTCGAAAGATCCCTTGTCATATATATCTTTCTTCTTTTAATTTTTTCCGGCAAGGAAAGAGACATTTGATTATTGCAAATCAAATAGGCACTTGCAATATGCTTTCAATTTTTACCAATGCCAGATTGATTTATTTTCCATTGCTTGCCCTATTCTGCCCCAACCAAATCTCCATTCCCATCCGTGATACGTATTTTTTTCTTTTAAATGCAAGCTAGATATTGAAATATCATCATTATTTTTAGTTCATAATGCAATTTTTTTATTGTTTTTAGGAACTTGCAAGAACACAATTTATTGACAAAAAATAACCGTGTTGAAACACGATAACAACAAGAAAAGCCATGCCCAATTACTGAATCTGAAAGAGTTAGACGCTATCCTATTTTCTCTAGAAAACATGAAAATCTACATCATGACTCACAACGAACATGTTATTCACTACTCGTTACAAAACCGAGTACTCCCTCAACTCGATTTAGGACTCTTAACTCCAATTATTGATAATCATTGGCTTAAAAAGATTTTTAGTATGATTGCAAAGTGGATGACCTAGATGATAATCAGTGCACTCAGGCCCAAGAATTTAAGGTCCAACAAGGTTAGTATATAAAGGGAAGAATCACTAGGTAAAGATTAATGTTCATTTAAATATACTCTTACTATTGAGTTTATAACCCTGAACCGAATCCTCACTTAAACATTGGAGTACCTTTTGCAGGTACCCTCCTTGGGCATCGAGGCACACACCAAGACAAAGGCGGAAGGAATACTATCTAGTCCATCTGTGCCAGGAATATTTTGGCGGCCATTATGAGATTGAATAGCATAGATCCCAATAATGATAAGCTATAACAATAACCTGAATTGGAACAAACACAATAGGAATGTAACAACCAATGAATCAACAAAACAAGGAGGTACACGTGGAAGACTAGATTGACTTGTTCGCGGTCATGAGACAATTGCAGGCACAAGTTTTCGAGATGCGTCGCCACCATGGCAAAGAGGTCTTGCGTCACCATTGACCGGGGCTCTTGCAAGGTGGAATGCAGTAGAAATGGAGTGTTATTGTTGGCCACATTGGTGAAGATCTATCTAGACAACATGGACAGATGTGTTCTGTACCAGATCAGCTTGGAACATGGATTCAACGTGCTGGTTATGGTGGTTCTGGTCAACGTTCCCGGCAAAAAGTGCATCAGTACGGAGTGCCCGAAGGATCTAAATGGGATTTGTCCACCAAAATTGAGAGTGAAGAAAATAGGCAAGTTGTGACATGCTAGGACGCTTGTGTTGCGTTCAATTACACGATAAAAGATGTTTTGCTACATTGGAGAATTGAATTATGTGACCAAGTGTGTACGCTTAGGTATCCAGGAAGGCATGCCCTAAGGCCTTCAACCTCCCCTGCATTGGCGATTAACACGACTACATTTGAATGTTCTTCAACGGACTGCAACATTGTTTTTTGTCCTAATATTGAAAGGATAAACCGATTGGCTTGGGTTCTGGGGGTAATCGTAACACTCATTACATTGCATTAATTGTTTGCAATTATGGGTTTAGCTATTATTTTATTTTTTGTTGGTTTTAAATTACTGGTTATGTTCAAGAGAAGGTGGAACCATGCTTAAAATCCAACTGTTGGTGGTGAGGTAGGAAATTCTTTATTAAGTCCAAATGGCAACATGTCAATCCCACGTCAAGTTTTAGAGACAGCTACCGACGATTTTAGTGAAGAAAACCTCCTTGGGAAGGGCAGTTTTGGCATTGTTTCCAAAGGACAGTTGCCTAATGGAACAAATATTGCAGTAAAAAAGATGTTGGATGAGAGGAAAATGAATGGGTTCAATGTCGAAATTGACATGCTTAATAAGGTTCGACACTGGAATGTAGTTGAACTCTTGGGATATTGCTTGGATAAAGTGAGAGACTTCTGATGTATGAGTATATTCCTCGGGGTTCTCTTAAAAATATCTGATAAATTGGAAAATGAAAGGATTGGACCATTAGAGTGGAAGACAAGGCTTGATATTGCCTTAGATGTTGCTAGGGGGATTGAATACTACTATGGTTTGATGGGAAAAACTTTTGTCCACATGAAAATAAAAACATTGAACATTTAATTGGGAGATAGTATTTGTGATAAAGTATCAGGCTTTGGATTAGTTTGGGTTGTTCCCGAAGGAAAGAACTTATGTGAAACTGAAGTAATTACTGGAACCTCTGGCTATACAACCCAGAGTATGTATTCCAGAAATAGTTTACAACAAAATCAGATGTATATAGCTTTGGATGTATTCGTATAGAAATGATAACTGGAAGGAAACTATTTGATAACAATAAATCAGATGAGGAACACTACCTTGTTACATGGATCGGTACGAAACTACTAAAAGGGATGACGAAAATTCATTTCGAGACATCATTGACCAAACCATTGTACTTGATGAAGAAACCATAACCAATATTGAAACTGCTGCAAAGTTAGCAGGGTGTTGCTATTTAAAGCACCCCGATCAGTGTCCTAATATGGGCCAGTTGTCGAATACATTATCACGTCTTGTTGAGGAGTAAATCCCTTCAGATACATATGCTGATAGGATATATGGAGTTGATGCTAGTGATTCACCATTAACATATGTAAATGAGTTGTACCAGGACGTTAAAGGAAAAGCCATCATCTTGGAAACAAATGCAATAGTGACACATTCATCGATGTTGTTGGTCCCTCTCACTAAGTTTGACTGTTCTATTATAATTATTTACTTGTAATTTGTCATACATGGAGCAACACTAACAAGTCTTGACTATGATGTCAGTGAAAATTCATGATTTTCCATTAAACTTCACCATCTCAAACACGTGCAGAAGAATGATTCATTTAAATCTTTGAAGGGAACTCAACTGAGTATACATGTTAAATGCTTCACAAGATGGAATGAAGCCACTAGCCAACAGTGAGAAGATGACTGCTCATGTGTCAAATAGATGCAGGTTGGTGTTGTTTGCAACCAAGGTCTATGCCTCAGTTGCAAGTAGATAATTGGCTATCATTGTCTCAATGTACAGGTTGTGATGAATGAATTGATATCTGAAGGTATATATCTTTTTTATGTAGAATTCATGAAGGGTAGCATCAACAAGCAGTTCTGAAAATAGAGATCACATATGCTAGTGAGTAAGAGTTTATTGCAAAGCAAAAGTTACCAAAGATGGTGTTTGATTACTACTTAGTGTAGAGGACCAATGAATTTTGCAGGAGAACAAAAATGTCTTTTCCAGTAGTTAGTTACAAAACTATAATGATTAATTATGATCCTTTGATATTTCAAGAATACAAACTAATGTTGATGTGCTGAAAATATGATTTACATAGGTTTTGACCACATATTCTTATTGATGTGAGCAAGATAAACATGACAACTACTGTACTGGGCTTCAAAATATCCATGCCAATCATGATTCCCCAACATCCATGCAAAAAATGGCTCATCCTGAGGGTAAAAATAGTTGCAACCTGTTCTCCATGTGAATCAAATTCACAAGATTTACCTGCTTGGGGTTTGACCTAAACCATGGCCTTTTCTACTAAATCTGCTCTTTCTTTGGTTGCAAATAGTTTTCATGGGAAGGATCTTTTCAATTGGAATATTGTGTGGCATTGGGAAGGTCCTTAGAAGCTGTGTATGTTCTTTCTGGTCTCTTATTAATGGAGGTTTGAAGACCAACATCAGAAGATATGATTATGACTTTTCAAATAATGATGTTTGTGCTATTTGTGGTAATCAACAAAGATGTGCATCTTTTTAGAGAGATCTGGGTTGATACCAGCAAAAATATCTCTGAACAAAGTTCTAGCACCATGCCAAATGTGTCCGAAAAAGAATAGCAGAGCAAATGAAGCATGTCCAAAAGTAAACCAACCCCTTGGACTGCTACGAAAAACACCATCTAATTTCAAAGTAACATGATCTAATTCAAAAATTTCACCCAATTGAGCATGTCTAGCATATTTTTTCAAAGTAGCGGGATCACTATGATTGTTCTTTTGCTATAGAGGTTTGGAATACAATCAAGGTTTGCAATATGGATCATATTAATGCAGATTTCAAGAACTAGATATTTGTTTAATATGAAGGAGTAGAATATTAGGAATTTTCATAGAAGTGACAAGCATTTAGTTTTTGGAGTTGTTTTATGGATGTTGTGGAAAACAAGAAATAATAAGATATTCCAAAATCTGAAGCCTTATGTTCCTGGTATTCTTGCTCAAATTAAAAGTTTGGTTGCTGATATTAAGGATGCTTTGAAAAAGCCTAGTATTATAAGACAACATGTGTACAAATGGATAAATATTGGTTGGAATAGACCACATGAAGGTTTTTGTAAATTTAATTTAGATGGTTCAGTGAAGAATGGTGGCCATTTAGCAGCAGCTGCTGGTGTTCTTAGAGATGACCAAGGGAATTGGATTTGGGTTTTTCTAGCAATCTAAGGGCCTGCAATGTTCTATAAACTGAGTTAAAAACTAATTTTCAAACTTTAAAGTTGGCGTGACATAAAGGAATTAGAAGATTATGTCTTGAGAGTGATTCAACGATTAATGTTTACCCTATCAATGAAATGAATTCACCTAAAGACATTTATGCTAATCTGATTTGCAGAATCCAGACCTGGTGCAAAAGAGAATGGTTGATTTTCTTCCATCACTCATTTAGAGAAGACAACTATGTAGCAGATTTCTTAGCTGGCCAAGGGCACAATATTCCATTGAGAATTCAGTGACTTGAGGTTACCCCACCTGGTTTAAAGTTTCTTTTATGGTCAGCAATGTTGAGTGCTATAATGTGTTAAATTTATGCTCACAGTTGTCTATGATGTTGAGTCCAACTTTCACTTTCTTGTATCTATCAAGTTGTTGAGATTTTTTTTAGGTATGAATCAACATGCATACCACATAACATTACTGACAAGGTAGCATACATTCAGAGTCTTGCAGATAAAACCTCCAAAATATCACAACCTGTAAGTTTCCTTGACACCTGTTTATCTATTAATTTCATTTTACTCTCATCTTTCTATTAACTCAGTTCCCATGATTGATAATAAATGGAGGTCATGTCGAGGTAATTTTTTCTTGTCTAAAACTTTTCTCTTTTGAAAAGGTGTACAAGCATATGCAGTAGCCTATTTATGTCTACTATTAGCTTGACAACTTCTACCAGAATCATCGCCGACATGTAATAACCTTTTTTTTTCTCATTCATCTTTCATTCTTTTCTTCTGTTTCAATTCCACATTTACGAAGTATACCAGATAGGTATTCAACAAGGACACTGAATACCTATCTGAACTCACTACGACAATATAACATATGTCATTCACTACTCGGTTACAAAGTCGAGTATCCCCTTAACCCAATTTAGGACCTTTAACCCCAGTTATTGATAATCATTGACTTAAGGGTCATAAGTATGATTACAAAGTGCATTACCTAGATGATAATCAGTATAGTATACTCAGACCCAAGATTTAAGATCCAACAAAGTTAGTATATAAAGGAAATAACCACAAGGTAAAAATCACCATTCATTTGAATTTACTCTTGCTATTGAATTTATAGCTTTGAGCTAAACCCTCACTTGAGGGTCAAAATACCTTTTACAAGTACCACCCCTTCGGCGTCAAGGCACACACCAAGACGAAGGTAAATCATGAGTGGGAGATAGAGTATTCGATATAGCTAAAGATCCTTCGACGAAAGAAATAATATCCGGTCCATATGGGATAGAAACACCACCATTTTACCCCAAAGCTTGTGGTGGTTGTCCAATCTATATCAAGTCCATTCTTTCCTACCCTCTAAGCTCAGCTCAGCTATATATAGTTATATAATGAATTAGGTATTCTCCATGTCGCCCGCATATAGTATATAATAACACCACCATTGTGTTTAAGCACATAAGTAATTATGCCATTGACATGCTAAAGTTTCGAAAAGGTGCTCCTTCAAAATATTGACGGGATGGGATTGATGGGAAGTGCATTAATTAAGAGGAACTAAGCTTATTTAGTTGTTTATCCTTTGTTAGATGTTTTAGTTTTCCCGTGGCAAATCCTTGACTTGTTTCACGTTTAAGTGTCAGCATATATCTGCAAAGGGTGATGGCTTTTGGCAGTTTAGAAGGCAAGTTCTGTTCGTCTGTTTCTATGAGTGGGATTTTGTAAAACTATTATAGTTAATATATTTCATAAAATAAATATTTATTTTATATAATTACAATTTATAATAAAAAAAATTATGTGCGATTTGAATTTAGAATTTAGTATTAACATTTAAAATTTCTAAAATTTTCATAATTTAAAACTGATCACAGCCATGACATTCACAGCCTTAGTTGATAAAAGATTAATTCTTCGCTAATTTAGTCGCCTATGATTAATGAAATGAAAGTAAAATTTATATGTACCAATAATTAACAATCTCACCTACCCTTAATTTTGATAAAGAAAACTCCATTATGTCAAATTTCAGGTCAAGATTAAGTCTTATCCAAGGTGTAATTTGCTTTACTTGTTTTCTAAATCAGTCTTGATTGAATCAAATTAATGTAGTCTTATCCAATTTTAATTAGTTACCTTTTACTTGATTAAATAATCTGATTTAATGCATGGAATCTTATCCAGACTCACCTTATAATCAAGAAAAAGTTTCATCCAACTTTCTAATCTCCACCATGCGGAAATCATCCCATACTTAGCTTCCAATACTTTGCACTAGTAGTTAAATATGGAGTTAAACTTATACGATGTATTATTAATGAATAATATGACATGATTCTTCAACTACTTATTTTTGTTTTTTAATATATTTTATGTAGTATTTAATTTAAAATATATTTCATATATGATTTATTAAAAAATATGGGTTGCAAAAGAAATAAAGGAATAAGGAGCTTTTCTAATAGTTGAAAATAATTATGAGAAATGTTTGTAACATTCTTTTTTTGACACTCTTTTTTTAATACTTTTTTATGATTGATTTAAATTTATTGGAACTTGAAAATCATTAATTTAGTGGGTGTCACTTATTATTTAATAATTCTCTCTCTTAATCTATAGTTGAAACACACTAAAATTTGCAATTTCTAACAAATTTTAGTCAATTATTAAGAGAGTGTTATAAAAAAAATGAGATAAAGTGTCGTTAATATTTCTAAAAAATTATATTAAATATTTTTTTTTCAGATGCAATGAAAATTAAGAAGTATATTTGTTTTAAGTTCAACATCCAAAAACCTCAAACATGAATTAAATCCATGACATAAAACTTACAAACTGATCTCAACATCCAGAGTGTATTATTTTTAATTTAAAATTTCATGTGACATTTTTACATTTTAGAAAGACTAATTCAGAATAAAATTTTATATTCCAATTAGCCTTTCCGATATGTAAAGGAGGTGCTGCGAGGAATTTATAAGAGACAAAAATAAACACCATCAATCCCGTTGTTGAAACCCAATTTCAAAACTCCCTTTAAACCCTAAAAGCAGAAATGGAATGCCCAATATCAACCTTGCCCAAATCCATACTAAATAAACCACTTCTGTTTACAATCAGTAGCAACCCAATGAATTTGAATCATCCACCTCCCATAAATGTTTGAAAATATTATAATATCCTGACACTTTCCTTAGACTAATTGTAATCCTAAGACTTGCAACGACGCTTCCCTCACAATAAATAGTTTTAAAACACTTATTTCTATTTCAAAATAGTCATTCCATAAAGTAATTTTTATCTTATGAAATGATCATTATGAAATGGAAATTCCAGGTGAAAAGGTTATTTTTGTCCACACTCATAAAATGGAAGGTACATGTGAGGTGTAGAATTCAAATGCCCCCAATTTAAATAGTTGGTGTATCCAACCTGGTAGGTCCATTTTAACGAGTCCAAAATCCGAATCACTCACTATAAACTAAATCAATGAAAGAAAAGAATGCATTTGAAGGCAAAACAAATTCCTTGAAGTTCAAGCATCATCAAGAAGCCATAAAAAACAAAACAACTCTTTAACATGAAGCAACAGAAGGTTCAAGAATCCGCACGGTGTGCATAAGTTTGAGCAGCAGCAAGGAACAAAGCACCAGTTCCAGAGCCACCATGCGAATGTTCAACGATGACATTGTCTGAGAGATCCTTGCCGAGCATTTCCCAGATGCTGCTATGAAGGTAGTTTCTGAAGATGCGATAGTGCTCATAAAGCCCTCCTTCCACAATCACCACACTCTTTCTGTTCTCAACTCTCCCAAGCTTCTTGATTATCCCCACGATTCCGGCTCCGGCTAGTCGTGCACCGCGCTCCGCCACTATGTCACACACCTCTGCCACCATTTCTCTTGCCATTAGGCTACAACTATCGATCTGCATGTGTTTCGTTCAATTTCAATTCACATTAATTCATTTCTTGCTGCTGCTTCTTTTTTACCATGCATGTAATAATTTTATTAAAATGACAAATGTTAACCAATGTATTAAGCGCACTAGTTAAAAAACTTAAAGTAGAATGTGTTGTCTAAGATTATTTATGTGTTTTTCTATGATTTTCATATTAAATATTTTTCTCTTTTAATTTCTTAATTAATATCCTAAAAATATTGGTTAACATGATTCTATATAAAAAAAATGAAAATCTTACATCAAAAATCTCGCTGAGTTTCTCACTCACAATTTCACGATCCTCAGACATGTCTTGATGCATAGCTGCCATATCTGGAGACCTACACAAGGTCACAAATATTCAGTCTTCATTATTTGAATAACAAGTACTCTTCATTCACGCATGCCTAGCTGGCTGGCTGGCTAGCTCATTGATTTTATACGTGAAGTTATAAAATCATAATAGTTCCTGAGATTATATAGTAATTTTCGTTCACTTTTCTAAATTTCACTTCATATTTTTAAAGTCGAAATTAGATGAAGATTTATAATGTTTGGATAACGCAGAACAGTTAGTTTCTATCCTCTAAGATAATGATTTATCTTATTTTTCAATAAAATTATTCAAATAAAGTGTGGGATGTGAAAAAAGAACATACCAATAGTGAAAAAGGACAAAGAAATCTTATCAAAACGAATCTTTCAATAGTATTTTATAGACTGTAATTGAAGACACAAGTTCTTATGAGAAGGAGTCTCTCAGTAGTGTCCTAATTAAAGACAATAATTGAAGACAACACCTTATTAAAAAATTTCTCATATCATAATGGCCTAAAGGTTGTAATTAAAGACAAGGTTGTAACAAAATCTTATAATTTTGACCAATGCACACATTGAAAAACCGTGCAATAAAGTGATCTAGGCTTGCAATACGAGGTACTAATTGTGGACTTAAATACCTTAATAAGTATGGAGTCATTAACTTTGGAGGCACGTTGCTTCCAAATAAGGCTGTTTCTCGGGCCAACTTCAACAAGACCTGTCTCACAACTTCTCCCAAATACATTCCTGAAATAAGCTTTTCGAAAATCTGAGATGAGGTAAGAAAAAAAAAACCCAGAAGAGTCAGTGACCAATTCTAGATGATTAATTTCGAATTACGAATTACGGGTTAATATACAACAGTGATTTTAGGAGCTATATACCTCGCGACCAGGATTTGAGCTTTCAGCATCTAGACTCGCATCAAATGATGTTAAAGGAAGATGAGGAGAATTGAACTTTCCCCACTCCATGCTAATTACCTGCAATACTACGCCCGAATTAATCATTTAAGTTGCTTAAATTCACAGTTGACAAATCCTATGCGTTCATGCCCAGAAATTATTATATGGTTCAGAACTCTTATAATCGTAACCAATCTCTTCATGACATGCAGTTCAATGTTATTAATTTTTTAAAACACTCGGCTGTATGTTGCCTAAGAATTATTTAAAACCTGAGATACGCAGTGATCTACGATTATCTAATAAAATTCCGTGCATGAGTGACCTGGGTAGGTGTTATAATAGTTACTTCATCCATTCCTTTTTGTTTGTTTTCAAGATTATAGGAATGAATAAATGTAATAATTTTTTTTATTTTAATAAAATAGTTGTGAGTTTTTTTTTGACCGAACATTTTATCTTTTTTGTTCTTTCCACTCAACAATTAATACATGTGTAAATTAAATTAAAAACTAGGAGACAAATAATAATATAATTTATACTTTTTTTCGAATATAAACAATAAATATCTCTTATTTTTTTTGTCTTAAATATAAATAAATTTCAATTATATTTAAATTATTTAACGAAATTAACTCCAAATTATCTTTCATTAGTTAAGACCAATTTTTTTAATTAAAAATGACATAATTTAATGAAATTAATTAATTTTTTAATAAATATAAAATATACCTTTTTTACTTGTATATAATCAAGACAAGATAAAATGAAAAAATAACTAATGTGATATTAAATTTTATATATGACATATAAATATAATTTTTTCTCTAAAAAATTCAAAAATTAAAAAAAAAAATGAAGACAATATTAACTAACCAGTTCGCTTGAATTGGGAGATTGTGTAAGGTCATTAGCAACTTCTTCTGCGGATTCTACATAAGCGGCGTTTGTGTTCATGCCAAGGGTAATTGCAGCCACGCTCTCTCTGTTATAGTATCTTCCACCGGCCAAACCTCCGATAGTTTCATCAACCTATTCAGTGTTAATGTTTTGAATCTGCTGTAGTTTCGGACATGGAAAGACAAAGACCCATGAAAATGTAACATTTATAAAATTAATTGATAGGGCCACTAACCAGTGAAGAAACATGCATTTTCATTCCATGATTAGTCAATGCTTTATTAAGGTCTTTCACCATTCCTTTGCGAACCTGGTATACCAGAATATGAATGTTTCAGTCTTGCAACATTCAAAGGGTTCAATTATTCTATGATAAGTCTTGGCTAGGATTAGAATTCAATTGAACAATCAATTTAATTAGGCAACCCAACTCAATAAAAAACAAAATGACTTGAATTAGCTTTTGGGCTCAAACTTGTTCAACTTATTGATTGAACTTAATGAACTTGCATCCACTTTTAGTTTAATTAAATATATCACACGTTTAATGAGTTAAGCTCAAATTTGTCATTTACTAAAATTCAATTTTTTACATATATTTATTTAAATAGTTTAAGTGTTAATATATATTTTTAATTAGATTATTATTCTGATTAAAAGCATTGATATAATTATACATCATGCTAAGGCTAGCTAGTGCATAATCTAATAAGTCAAGTAAGTAGAAGTGAAAAAAGGCTAAACAGTTTGACAAGGACCTATGACATAATCTATATTAGGCTTAGGTTAGATTAGATCTTTTCTAAAAATAAGTTAGATCAGACTCAAGTCATATATATTTAACTTAGGACTGATTCAAATCTGACTTGACTAAATTTATTTCAACTCATACAAGAAAGTGGAATTTTTAATTCATTAATAAATTGAGATATTATCAAAATCACAAGTCACCTTGACTCATTCGATCACTATTAAGTCATAGTCTTGACACATTTTTAAAAACTTTTAATTTTACTAATCTATCTGTTAAACTGAGATTTTAGAAAATAAATCACATATATAAAAATTTTATATCCCCAAATAACAACCTTATTTTAATGAGTATTTTTTTATAAAAAAATATAAATAAATTCTGACAATAAGATTATATAAATATTTTTTTCAATAAGGTTCTTAAAAAAATAATAATTAGTGATGTATACACACAAGACTTGTTGCAATAAGCAAATACCTTGCTTAACTACAAAATACATAATATATATAAAAAAAATTGTAAGATGTATGTATGTATGCACATTACAAAACAAAAGAGGTGAAGTCAGTGTACTGAACTGGGTTGTTTGCGCTTTTCCGTTGAAATGTTGTGGCCGCAAAAGGCAAAACTTGGTCCACTGGATATGACAAGGTGAAGCCCAATTTCTTCTTTTTGGCGGGTGCACCATCTTGAATCTCAGGATGCAACGAAACAAACTTAGCTATCTCTGCAGCTACGTAATCAGTTATTTCCTGTTAAAACAAAAAGTGTCACGTGTGCTTTGGGCATTATAATTCATAGATTCACATCAATCAAATTAAGAAAATAACATGTATGCAAAAGCAAAGTAATGTCCAAGTTATACCATATCAATAATTTTCTATGCATACCGCTGGGAAAGTAATTATTTCATAATAGAAAGTGAATTTTTATTTTTTAAGGTAAAAGTACCTCAGAAGCACCAGCCAATACAGCATCAGGGATGGAAATCTCTTCTCTTTGTAAAGCAGAGATAGGCTTACTCTTTCCTCCTAGCCGTGCACACAACATCAACAAATGCTTTCCTTGCAAATTAACCCCATAAAAAAATCCTTCCTCATCTCTGCCACATGCCAATGCATTTTATCATTATTATTAAAATAAGCATTAAATTGCATATTCACTACAATAAATACTAACTTATTATAGTTAATATGTTATTCTTAGTTAGTAAATCAACAAGTAGTTAGTTTGAATAAAATTGGACCGAATCTCGATCTCGAATTCAAGAGAAAAAATATTATTAAAAAGAGAGATCACTAAAAATATCCAATGAGGTTTCCTAACGCACCGAATATCATTATGACAAAAAAAAAAAAAGTGAATTACCCAAGTGGGAGTGATGTAACGTTGGAAATGACCATGTTGAGAGTGGAGTTCTCATCGGAAGAAGCAAGAGAGACTTTCATGTTAGAGACAAAATCATCAGCAACATGCCAAAGCTTTGTTACTGGGGTGGCACATTCCCTAGCGAATTTTTGAATAATTTGCTTTGTTTTCCACAACTGTTGCTCTTTCCAACGCATCCACCTTCTGATCAATGCCCCTACTACTACCACCGCAAGTGTTGTTGTGCTCACTGCCACCACCACATTTTTCCTCATCCTTCAACAATGAAAATCAGATCTAAGATCGGAGAAGTTAATTAATAAATGCTTTTGTTATATTCTTGTGTATCAATTTGTCTGGAAAAAAGAAAAACAAAAGTTCTTGGGGTATGAAAAAATCAAAACAACTGAAATCCGTTAATGTAGTATATACAGGAAGGAACGAGTATCAAGGGATTGAATGGATTGAGACTTCATTCACATAAATAGGCTAACCACCTTAGGAGAATGCCTGGCCCATTAATTCAGTAACTCAGGCTTGGGTTTATGGAACAATAATAACAATGGTCCATAATTCGCACTTTCATGGTGCAGCTGATTTCTTAGAGTGACTAATGTTTATTTTTAAATATTTAATTTGATCTAAAAGATAATTTTATAAAAAAGATGTACAATTTTGGTATTGACTGTTGTTTAAATAAATGAGCATATTATACGTGTAGCTCTTGAACTTCTATTAATTATATATAATATTACTTTTTTTTTTTATCTATTCCTACACATATCTTTATTTATATTTAAAAATATTATACTAACACTTTTTTTTAATATTTTATAATATATAACGTTCTTTTATATATTACACTACTATTTTTATAAAAAAAATATTTATATAATTTCACGAAACTTTATAATGATTAGTGAATGTATGTATGCTGTCTACGTCTCAAGTAATAATTATGGGTGCCTAAAAGTCTTGTTGTCGTCAATTATGTTAATCTGTCTATTCATAATCTTCTTTGGTTGTAGCACTACAAAAGCTACTTTTTGAGTCATGGAGCAAAATCCCTTTCACATAAAGATCTGGAAAATACCTTCATAATACAGATTATGGATATCTAAAGTTTAAAATGTTGCTTACAGAAAGTTGACAGGTGTTGGACATGGACCAACGTGTCAAATCTTTGGTGCTGAACCTTTTTGTACAATTCATGGAAAAAAGTTCCTAATTTTGGATGCACATGAGTTAATTCATTAGAAAATTATTTTCTTTAGATGGACCCAATATTAATAAAGCTATATTTTTGCCCGTTTATACCCTTGTGTGCTTAAAACCCTCTCAAGTCTCAAGTCAATATATATGTCCTTGCCTTGCCCTACAGCTATAGTTCTAGCACTAGCTGCAGCCTGCATGAAGATATGTTTCCTGTATTGCATAAAGCGAAAAGAAAACTTGTATACAAGAAATTAAATTATAAATATGTAGTTGCATTATACTAGCTGAAAGAAAATTTTCTCCTATAAAAAACTGAAAGAAAATTTTGATTAGATCACTAAACCATTATATTTATTTAAAATGTTTGGAAGTTCCTCCTTTTATGTTACTTCCAGTTTTTGGACATTGCCGCGCACATCGTTCCATTATTTGATGACTTCAGAAAAAAAAATTATTATCAGTATCATTTTATTACATTTATTTATACTATTCTTAAATGCTAGTAAAATACTTTTCTTTGAAGAAAAACTGATAAAAAAATACTTATTTCCAATGAAATAAAGTATAAAAATTATTTATCAATATCAATAATGGTAACCGCACTTTTTTTTATTCTTCTTTTCTTTTTTATAGAATAAGGTAACCGCACCTAAAAAAAGAGATTTATTATTATATACTCATACCCATTTTTTAATCTCACTTTCATTTCATTTTTTTTAAGACAATCTATTACATCAATATTTAAATGAGTATTGACAAAATTATTTTTAAATAAAATTAGTTTTGATTAAAACTAATTTTTAAATAATGTAATTTATATTTGGATATTTTTACTATAAAAATAAATTATTAGTAA
>PYAF01000348.1:1758094-1770068 GCA_007407185.1 Glycine tomentella
TAACAATGCATTTGTTTAGAGGAGATAAATATAATAGATGAAAATAAAAATAAAATATTTTTTTAAAAAAGAAAAAATAGAATAGAAATAAAATGATATATTATGTTGTTTGTTTTAAATAGGAAAAAATATAGTAGAAATAATATTGTAAAGTTATTTGATATTAATGAAATATGAGTGAGAGAATTAAATTGATTATAAAACACAAAAAATGATTATTTTGATTATAAAAAATTAATTTTTAACATTGCGGGGGATATTAGAGATATAGGATTGACTGTATAAACCAAATTTTAACTCATTTATAATTAATTTTACTCATTTGAGTATTATTCAAATATTAATACTTTTTTCTTTTTTTCATTTTCTTTCTTTCATTTTTGTTTACTATGATTCTAACAACAAATAATAAACTTTTACTGTTTAAGATAAATTTTATGAAGAGAGAAAATTATTTTATGAATCTCACAACTTTTAAAGTTAACTCTTCCAAATTATCCTATCAAACTTCGGTATCTCATTCTGTCTTCGATATTTTATTCCTCTTTGCTGAAGCGAATACAACCTAAAAAAGTAAAAATGTAAAAATCTACCTAACATCGTGTTAATTAGGTTTTCAACGTAATTATAAAAGATTCAATGTCAAATCAAATAAGCAATACAACGTCTATATTTTTTTTCTCTCGTATCTCTTTTTTCTTTCTTCACACATACCAAAGTAGAGTACACGTTGATTTTTTTTCCTATTTTATTATTATAAAAAAACTCGCTCTAAAGTCAAGCTTTTTTTTTTGTCGATTATTGCAATTTGCCATCAACAAAAGATGTCGCATTCCTTGAACAGATGTTCTCTTATAAAAATATAGACGTATTGGATTTTGAGAGATATACACCCCAAAGTTGTTGTCCTTTTGTCAAAGTTGGAGTAATTGACGAAGAAGAAAACGTCAGCACAAAAGGACAAAAACAAAAGAGCAGGGAATAAAAAGACAGAGAATATATACCCACATGCACGTCATTTTATATTTAATTTTTACTATTTTTAAGTAAAATACTTATAAGTGAAAAATTAAGAATTAATCTCTCCAAATATTTAAAGAATTGATCTCTTTTAATAAATGTTTTTTTATAAACACATGCCAGGAATTAAATCCGTTTTAACTGTTAAACGTGTAAGTCGATATTTTAGTTTTTTAATGACAAATACCATAAAATTTATAATAATTCAGGTACAATTTATACTAAAAGTTCCCTTCGTAATCAATATTTTAGTTTATAAGTAGTTTTGAGTTTCTAACATTAAATAGTTTGCTGTGTTAAATATTCAATGAGTGAATTTTGTCACTGATAATTGTTCTATTTAGTTCAGAAAATTATGTTTTTAAAAAAGTACTTATGATTTCTAAGAAATAAATGATCTTCTTTTTTACCAAAAAAAATTATCTATATATATATATATATTCACATCTTATATATGTTTTGACTGGACTGTTTATAATCTCTCTTATTTAATAATATTATTAGTAAAGATCATATTATACTCTTAATTTTTTTATCACAATATTTTTTCTTTCAAATAAGTAATATTTTCCATTAAAAATCAATAAATTAATTTCTAGTTAATTTATTACCATAACTGATTAATTTAAATGTAAAATCATCATTGAACGCATGAATAAACTTATGCATGATTTTTTCGCCTTAATAAGATATCTTGAGTTCATTTTTGAATATGCAATTGTATTAAATACCTCTCACTCATTAATGGTATCTCCCAACTCAATAAAATTTCCATCAGTGAAGTATAGTCTATACAAAATAAATAAATATATAACAAGTTACTATAATAACTTCATATTCTTTATTGTTTGTAATTTTATTATAAAATTGTTTTTTTAGAAAATTCAAATATTACATATTGTAAATGGTTTTCTCCAAATAATTAAATATAAAATTTATTTCATTTATAAACCCAATTTAAAGACACACCTAATGATACGTTTTTCAAGATGTGCTTGAGTGCTTCTATATCATTTTTCAAAAGAAATGAGATGGATTCAAAAAGAAGAAAAAAAAGTGAAAACAGAATATAATATTTGAGAAAAGTTAGAGATTGGTTGTTGGCCGGGGATATAATCAATATTTAAAAATAGTTTTCAAACCCTCCAAAAATATCCGCTCAACCAAAAAATACAGAGAAATTCCTTTCACCAAGATAGTAAGTTCACCATCCCACCCACTAGATTTTAAATACGTTGGCTGAAGAACAGCAAAGGCCAAATAGTGGGAGGCACAGTGGAGTACGCTGCAATTGAGTTTGTTGCTATCTTTTTCTTTAGGAAGATTTTCTTCCTATCTATATATCCCAAACTGTAATAAGACAAATCACAATTTACAATAAACAATATTAATTGACTAATTGTGGTTCAATACTCCTGTCATTCCATTATCATATAATATTTGTTTAAATATATGATTGTAAGTTACGTTGAATTTGTGGATAAATATTTAGGTTCTATTTCTTGTATAATACATTCTTAAAATGAGTGATGAATTTTTTTAAAGTGTGACTAAATCTTATACTAATAATTGGTTTCATAGTCTATTCAAAGAGTGGAAACTTGTGGGATATCTCGAAGTCCGACCCAACAATCAAAATTCTTAATTATTATTATGATTAAAAACTATTAAGTAAACTGCAAGGATATATATTTAGAAAATAATACTTGGGAAATTTCATAGTACTAAAGTGAGCGCATAGTACCGGTTGATTTTTCATACAAAGGTCTTTCTGTTGCATCTTCAAAGTTGGTTTGTACTAAAGTGTTTGGCATAAATATAGTGTGAAAAAGAGAAGGTGAGTAATCAGTTAAATCGAAATCAATATCAGTATGATGTTGTTTATTCTATTCCTGGAAGTCTGGAGTAACAATAAGATCACCGACCATAATGTATGAGCCAGTTGATGATGTGTGAAGGTTCTCATAATGTCCATATAGAAATGACTAGAAATCAATAAGACAACAGATGCTGGTAAATTCTGAAGCCGCCCATATGTTTTGGTCAGTTTTGGGGTGGTCGGTTTGGTGTGTTCCCATTCATTTTCTTTGCCCATGGTAGGTATTGGAGGAGCTAAAGAAAAAAATTCAAGTGGGGAAATTTGGAAAAATTATGTGTGAAAGGAGCAAGTTATTAATCAGGATAATGTTCTTAAAATTATAAAGGAGACTTTGCATTTATTATATGAGTTCACTTGCCTACAAAGAAAAGGACAAAGAAAAGGACACGTATGCTTAGCAAAATTAATTGCCCCAATTGTTCGGAGAATATATAGAAGAGGATTTGGATCCTCTTAATGTTCATATTTCAAATTAAGATAGGGAAATTTAATAGTTCAAGTTTTAGGCTAATTTAATTACTTATTTGGAGTGATCATGTTTAACATCGCTCTCATATGTATCTTCTATTTACTTGTACAAACCCATATCATTTTTTAAAATAATTATATGTAAATATAAAAGTGTATATTGGAAATTAAATATTTTTTGTCTGTTTCTGTTTTATAGTTTTTAAAAACAGTTATTTTACAAATAATTTTAAATTAAACTTAGTAAATTTTAAATTAAAAATTAGCTAGTTGTGAGCAATATAGAATTGTTTTTGCAACATAAATTTTAAAATAAAAAACAGAAATTAAAGACAAACAAACTTACCCTGACTATTCTTTTGTATGTAGTTTAGTGGTCAAAAAGTTTGTATAATATAATGCATCTTTTCTTTCTTAATGATCTTTTTTTATTTTGACGTACTTTCTTAATGATCGATTGAATATCTTTTTGAAAATTATTCACTTTTAATTGCAAGAAATAAATTGAAAGTTATGTTCAGTGTAATTTTTAATTAATTGAAAGTATAAAAAGTTTACAAAACTGTTATCAAAATTAAGTTAAGATTGTCCACTAATTACCCAAATTAAGTTTAAACGGAAAAAATAAAGTAAATTGAAACCGTTAATACTTGTAAACTTGTGGCAACTGTTATGGCGTTGTACTTGTCATTATAACAACGTGTATCACGATATCACGATCATCTAATTAAGGGTGTTGAAAAAAATAAACTACTATCACTATCGACAATATAAGCACATTAGATTTTTAATAATGAAAAATTAATGATGCAGTCTTAGTTAATTAGGTTGGAGTTTAAAATAATGCAGCTATCTTCATCTGGTCAAAGCTTCCTCCGAGATCTCTCGGCTGCCCTTTACAAATCCTTCGAGTGTTTTTCTCACTTTAATTCAATTTATATTTTATAGCCTTTTCTCTTTTGATGTCCCCCCTACCCTCTCTAACGTGATACAAAAAAAAAATAAAAATAAATGATTCTTGCATATAACCTACTATTATATCAATTTTTTGTGCAGAAATATCAATATATTTGCATTTGTAAATGTCTTATATAGGAATTTAAAAGTTTATGTATAGAATTATAATAATATAAAAAATAAAATATACATTAAGCATGTAAAATAATTTTATACTATTATTGAATTATAATTTATTATTTATTATAAATTTATTAACTTTTATGATAATTATTTAAAATTATAATATCAATAATAATTTATGAATGAAAAATAATATAAAATTATTTTATATTGTTAGATATTAGAATTGTGTAACAATCAATATCCATCCAGAAGAAACAATTTTGCATTTTGGCAGTTGAAGTCTCCTGCCAATTTTTCTTACACATCTTGAATGAGTCATTACTTATTAGACTTCAAATCTCAATCTATATTTATTCTTTAAAAAAGAAAATCATGCATGAAACACTCTAAGCCCATCTGAAGGATTAATCCCGCTCTGACATCGACGTGGCAACATACAAGTTGATATATAATTAATTTATATTAATGATAATTAATGATAAAGATAGCTAAGTTTATGTCCAGGTGGCATTACACATTGTTATATTAATAAATATAATGTGTATATAGACTAATGATACTAATGTATAGGACATGACATCGTTTAATTAATTCATATTTATGTATAAATTAATAAATACTAGGACCATTTTCTCAAGAATATGTGTATATAGACTAATTTATATTATATTAAGGGTAAAATATTTTTTTTTCATATTTTTTATTTAAAAAAAAAGTGTGTGATTATTTTCTCATAATTAAGATTTCATGTTAACTCTCTCTTAAAGACTAATACATATTTTTATAAGTTTATAAATTTAGTTTCTCATGAATTTTATATACAGAGAGATATGGTGCATTTTCATAATTTTTAATCTATTTCCCTTTAAAATTATTTTTTAAAATTCACCTAAATTGAAACTACACATGTCTTTTTAATTTTAAATATTATTATTTTCTTAAATATTTTTATTTATACTTTTAGGTTTTATTTGAATTTAAAAATATGGGGCGCAACAGGGCATATATATAATATAAACTTTGCTCTACATGGAAGAAAGCGTGCGACTACGTGTGTATTTAAATGATCACAACTCAGAAGATTAGCAAGCAGATCTCAAAATTTGGGGTAGGATTAAGTGGTTTCCCATATTAAATTTCAATAATTATGATAATGTCATGTGGACCTATGATCCAATGACAATCATTAAAATAATCAACTTCTTCTACGACTACAAATAGTTGATACTCCTTTAAGATTTCGATTTTCGCACAGCCTATTTTTTTTTTAATTTATCCATTATTTATCCTTAAAAATATAAAACAAGTTTAATTTAGCAAATTAAATTAAGTGGATCATATCGCTCAACTGGTACAAAATAATTCCAAATAGCGAGAAACTCGTTTAAACCGAAAAAAACTATTAGTAGTTGAAGATATGCACCCATGAGAATCCAAAAGAGTTTAAACAAAGAATAAATAGTCATTAATAACAATAACAATTTTATACATAATTGATCATCACAATCCGACGAGGAGAACAATATAAAATAAATGCTGCCAGCATTTTTTTTCAATCAAACTGAATCCTGTTCACAAAGCGAAAGAGGGTGGAAAGAGGTCTATTTGAATAGTCAAATCCTCTCAAAAAACACCTCTTTTTAAAAAAATAAAATAAAATAAAATAACAACAACAACAACAACAACAAAAGCTAAGCTGTGGAAATTAGAAAATGCCATTATGGGGTATATTAACGCAGCTAATGAATCAACTACGCAAAAACTATGAGGAAAAAGGGAAAACACTTGACATTATCTTGAACTCTACAGCATAACTAACAGACTCAAGACAGTTGCAGTCGCAGAAAATTGATATTTTACTCCAAAATCCAGATGATGGACTAGGGAAAAAGAAAGCTCTGCGATAAAAAAAAAAAAAAAAAATCTTATTATAAGTATTTTTCCTATAGTCATGCATGCACGACAACAAATCAAATGTAGCTAAATCAGTGAATTTCTTGAACTGGTTAACTATTATCACTATCAAAGCTGCCTCAAACACTGACTTAAGCTTCTTATGAGATCCTTTGCTGTCAAGCAATAGTCGTTGTTCATCTGCAAAAAAACACAAATCATATATATATATATATATATATATATATATATATATATATATATGATCAATATGTGAAAATCCATAAAGACACTTATTCATAGTACTTTTGCTAGGACCAGAAATTATTACATGATACCGATCAATTTCCACGTGATACATAATCGAAATTTTCAATTTACGAACGAGAGTTAATTAAAAAGAATTGATTATGTATCATGTAGATATTGACTGGAAGAATAATGATTCAAGAATACATAATAATTTCTCCCTGTTTATAACTTAATGGAAATACAGAAGATGATTAATTCTTTAAAAATTGAAGTTAATGTATCTACCTTAGCAACAATAGTTATGTCAAGAGTGTTATTCCCAAAGGGCAAGAAGCTGCTACTCTGAACTGTGAGATGATGCTTCTCTAATTCACTTAGTATAGCAGCAGCTCCTCCGCTGTTTTTGTCGCAGTGAATTCTGATTAGTACCTCTTTACCAGAAATTCTTGCTTCCATTTCGGGGAGCGATTGGTCGGAGTTTTCGTGGGAGGAGGAGCTATCAACGCCGGCAAACACAACAGATCTCTTCACAAAAACTGCTGATTCAACTGTTTTATCCACAGCTTGTTCCTCCAGAGTCTTTACCCTTTCTTGCAGTTGTTTCACGTACTTTATAGCATCTTCCAATACGGTAGCCTTGTCCATCTGCATGCAAACATTCATAATTCAATAAGAAACAATGTTCATGCACAAACATATGATACAAATTATATATCTGGTTAAACCCAAATGGGTTCTACAATCTATCTATAATTTTATAAAAATCTATCACTATAATTTAGCTATCCCAGAATTATAAAAAATAAAAGTAACTTTCCATCACTAAATTTGTGATCAGTTCATTGAGTTTTAGTGGTTAACTGCACCCAGTTAAAGTAAATAAAATGTATTATTTAAGTTTAAGGTTTCAAATCACGGCCACAATATTACAGTTTTGGAGGCTTCAGTAGCTCTAATTATAAATTTATGACTGTATCAGCCATGTTTGTTCATAATATTCTATGATTACAGTAATTGCAAAAGCATTTACTGTGTCCATGATTTGTCATCGATGCATCATGCTTGAAATTTGACTCAATTATTAGAGTGAGCCTAGAGGTAAAAGGTTTAGATAATTAGTACAAAGTTGTAGGTAATTGCCAATAAAAAATAAATATCATGCATGAAATTTATTACAAATGGTACCTTCTTGAGTCCAGGAACTATGGCAGAAAGAGCAATGAACCTCTGACTTAGCTTTTCCCTTCGTTTTCTTTCGGCTATCACATGATCTTGAGCTTGGGTAGGGTTTCTAGTCGTTGAAGCCGCAGCCTTTTTATCTTGATTATCATAGTAATCTAGAAAACTGTTGTTGTCACAGACACTTTGAGAAGCAGCCGCAGCAGCCGCTGAAAAATCCAAGTTTTCACCATACCCAGTTTCAATCTTAGGCTTCTTCACTTTGGCAGCAGCATCCACGTTTTTGTAGAGTTGTTGGGAAGTAACAGAAGATGCATTGGAGTGCTGATCAAAAGCGATGATTTTGGAGGACGACGAAGAAGAAGCTTTCGGCGCCACCTTGTCATGATGATGGTGATGAGTGTTGTAAGCACTCCAAGTAGTGCTCATCACAGTCTTATTTTGCTTGGTTGGTCTAGGTGGGGAAACAGAATATTGTTCATGAGGACTTTGAGTGAGGGAAGAGTTTTGTGTGCTTTCTGAGTTGAATAATCGCTTATTGTGAGAGGAAGAGTTCTTTGGGGACGCGAAGAAGGACTCAAAGTCAAGATCTTCGAGCTGGAATAATGCTGAGGAAGAATCCATAGGGTATTGATGAAACAAAGTGGGGTCCTCCATTCCCTGTGTTAATGTGAAGAAAAATTGGTAAGTAATTATATATATTTTGTGATTATTAGTTTGCTTGAAATTAAGGTTGTGTATGCTTACAAATTCAGGCATGTACTTGGTTGACGAAATTTGCATCATCCTTCACCTCGCTTGCTTCGAAATTAATTGGATATTGGTATTATGGGACACACTGAAAAAAGGTCGAACAAAGGAGACAATCAAAACCTCGGAAGAATTGAAAGATAAAAAACTCTTTGATTTCCTAAAATTGAAATAGAACCTTAAAATTAAATCAAAATGATGAGATATTGTTTTGATCAAGCAGATTATTTGAATCTTGTTTCGAATTATCTAAAAAAAATGAAATAAAATTTAATCCTAAGCATATATACCCAAAAGATGAGCTGAAAACAAAAACTAAAATACAATATAGAAGATTATCTACTTTTTGGAACTCAGAATTATCAGTTATCGTCAGAATTAGTTAAAGGGTATGAAAAATCTGAAGAATTCGTTGATGATGGAGAAACGAGGTGCAAGCAGATAGTGACGTGCATGTTTGGGAAAGGAGACTGAAAAGTTAATTTACCTTGATTGAAGAAAGAAAGAAAGGTAGAAGGCTCAGAAGAAGAAGTGTTTGTTGTTATTGTTGTTGTCAAAGTTGGAGGATGGGAGCAACGTTGGAACAACTTGGTGAAACTATGAGAGTGTTTTATAAAGGGAGCATGTACACGCTTCGTACCCGCTTTCTCTCTACTGACCATAGCCATAGTGTGAATATGTCAATCCCATTTTCTTGGGTTAGTTCATACTGTTTGAAAAGTGGGCACTCCCATGTCTTCACTAACAGCTAGCTAGCCTTTGGTCAAATTGTGGGTTCTTTAATCTTTTTTCGTGGCTTTGTTTGTTGGGTCAGGTTTGCGACGTCAATAATGCGTCCATTGCCAACGCAATAATTAACGCCGAAACGCTTAATTGAACCCCCAATGACGTGTGATATATATATATATATATATATATATATATATATATTTTAATATCATTACCATCTTATCAAACGTGTCATTCCAAATAAACAATTTATCTATCATACTCCTTAAAAAACCAATGTGATAATCAATCCGGTAGAATCAGTGGATCAAAATTGACCCACATGACTTTATTAGAAAATATGAAAATTTTATCTATCTAAACAAAATTTTAAATAGAATTACAGTGTTAAATATTTAAAATAATTAAACATAAACACTCCTTAAACACAACATATTGAACAAGTAATATAAAAAAAATCAACAATCACATTATAATAATAAAACTATGTCATTTTGAGTAAAATAAAAAATAAAAAAGTTATGACCCATATAGGGTCAATGGGTTATTTGACTCATATCAACAAGATAATTGATAGTTCAAGCACAAATTTAGTCGGATCATACTAGGTTACTCATATCACTTATTTATGATTGAACTGATCAAATTGATTTGAGTTTTAAAATAGAAAGGATTTCAATAATATATTGAAAATGCAATTAATTTTCTTAGTGATAAATATTAATTATGATAAATATTAATTATTAGTTTATCAATAAAAATATTTGAATTTGTGATTTCTCACTTCATTTTCTTTTCATTTTACTATTAAGTTAACCTTGTATACCAAAAATGACTTTACAAATCTAAAATACAACCACACAATTACAGTTATTCAATTAGTCTTAGGAGAACCAAAGAGAGTTGCTAAACTAAAAATTTAGTGCCATCACAAGGAATCAGAACCCTGTCCATAGCTTTACCAAAGAAAAAAGAACCCCGTTCAATCTATAGAAAGGATTAGATTCGACAATTTATATGCCAATATCAGGGAGAATAAATAATTTCAAATATGATTCTATATCTTTTTATAATATTTTCAATTGGAAAAATATTAGACAATATAATCGGTAAATATTAAAGAATTAAATGTTTACATATTTTTATTTATTATTTACTATTTTAATCGTAACTGTTTTTTAACGTAATTGTTAGATGATAAGAAAACATCGCTCACAATATATCATCACTAGAAATTTTATGATTATTGTCGCATGCTTAACTTATATATCACTATAATTAAATTTATAATATCACAAGAAAAATTTACGATTCTTCTCACATGCTCAATTTTTTTTTTAAGCAGTATCACATGTTCGACTTATTTATCACTGGAAGAAATTTTAATATTGCGGCTTTGGTCGTTAATAATCACAAAAAATGGTAAGAATAAAATCTCTTTCTTTTCTTTTTTCTTCGTCACCACCCTAAAGAAAAAAACCCTTGGAGTGATGGAGGTCATTGGATAAAAAACTCGTGTTGGTTCAACTTAAGTCTATTGGGAAAATGGAGGTCGCACTTTTTAAAGAAAGATGCTGTTTGGAATAACACACCTAGCTTAAGATGTGGAATTTCCAACCCAAGTACAAAAGCATTAATTCATTAGAAGGTGGAACTCAAAATGTTGATCTGTTGATGCTTTTGTACTTGAAGCTTAAGAAGGTACAGGAAGATTTCTTCGAGGCAAATCTTCACGCAAAAAATTTATAGGGTGTTGCAAACGTTTACTTCAAAAAATTGGAAGCAAGAAAAATGACAGAAAACACTAATTAAATTCTGGTCTTTGTATTGTAAGAGCTATTGGATGAATCTTTGAGTCCTCCGAAGGTGTTAGTATTTTCTTGGCAGGCTTTAATTATTGGATATGATGCCAACAAAATTGAATCTGTTAATTGGTGAAGGATGCGATCCTAGACACTCAGGAGATCTTGTGTGTTTTCTGTCATTGTCATCAAGAATCATCTTCATTTGTAGCTTTTCATAAGATAGAGTTTTCACATTTTTATCTTTTTTATTATATAAGATATTGATATTAATAAATAATAGGTTTTTATTCTTTTATTTTTTTGGATATTTTCATGTAACATTATTTATTTTAATCATTATACTATTTACCATATTTATTTTATTATTTCAGTTTATACTTCAAGATATTAATATTATTATTATTTTATATTGATATTTATTATTTTTTGGATATTTTCATTCAACATTATTTATTTGAACCATTATACTATTTACAATATCTATTTTATTATTCTAGCTTATATTTTAAGATATTGATATTGTTATGTTATAGGTTACTTTATTTATTTATTATTTTATTTTGTTGATAAAAATAAATTTTAGGGCATTTATAATTTTTTTAATTAATTTATCAATAAAATAAAATAACATATAAAAATAATGCATAAATATGTTCATTTTTATTATTTTATATTTTATAGCTAGTTCAATAGATAATATTAAATACCTATAATTTAATAAGTTAAATTTTCAGTTAACTGTATATTTATTTCAACTAATTTTAGAAAGCATAGCCTAACTATATCCATTATTCCATCATCCATAATGGATTATATACCAATATCCTAACAAATTAAATTTAGTTACACAAGAGAAATGAAAGCTAGAAGTATGGTAGATATTACGTTTCTTGAATAATAATAATAATAATAATAA